>CABEGB010000635.1:418233-587996 GCA_901521435.1 Crematogaster levior
CTAAAAGAGCAGTTTACGCTCCGTCTATGGTTTCCTAAGCCGGCGTCTACAAAGAAATTTTAAACCTTAAGCCATAAGAAATTAACCAATCATATTCGCTTATTCTTCTCAAATTGAACTGTGATTGGTCAATTTCTTACAGCTTGAGGCTTAAAATCTCATTGTAGACGACGGCTAAGGGAGCACAGACCATTGCATAACGCATAACGGATATGCATAAGAAATTTGATTGGTCTGTTAGCATGTGCATAAGGAATTCGACCAATCGAACTTCTTATGCATATGTATTATGCATTATGCAAAAGTCTGTGTTTCCCGCTTAAGGGCTATCGCACACAAAATGCATAAGCGGGAAACACTTTTGCATAATGCATAATACATATGCATAAGAAATTCGATTGGTCGAATTCCTTATGCACATGCTAACGGACCAATCAAATATCTTATGCATATGCGTTATGCGTTATGCAATGGGCTGTGCTCCTGTTACGTCCAAGATGGCGCTGAGAACCGCGGGATAATTGACCTAAAACTCGATCAATCGGACTACTATCATCCGAATTATTGATTTGCAAAGGGGAGCAAAACCAGTAACCGAGCGGAAATTACGGCGTTCACTCTACGTATTAAAATCCAGAAATTATGTGATTTTATAATATTATAATCGATGGTACTAACCATGAGCCGGCGGTCGTGAGGTATAAACGTGCGAGGAAAGGAAATATATGTATACATTTATAATAATGATAATAATGATTCAATTTAGTTTACAAGAATAGTAACCATTAAAAGGGAATTACGTACCGAATTTCGATAGAGGTGGCAAAATAAAATAAGGTAATTAAATGGCAGTGACAGAGAGAATCCCTGGTAAGAAAAGCTACGATGAATTATTATATGGAAACGGAGGGGGATAATACAATAAACATATAGCATGAATAACTTGGTTGTTATTAATAATGGTTAACGACATCCGTGAATGAATATAACATATAAGTGTGACTAAACAACAATACAATGTATATGAAGCGTAATATATGGATAAACTAAACGGTATACGAATGGGGGTTAATATATGAAAGATATAACATAATACGAAAGAATGAAGATAACCGAATAATGACCAATAGTAATACTCTAATATAAAGATAAACCAGAGTGTAATCAGATTTATAATTATCATATAATAGAATTAGTGATATGAAATTACTAGTGTCGTGTTAGTTAAGTGAGTACAGCTAAGATTTACCTTAAGCTTGTGGGATTATTACAATTTGTTTGAAATTTTATTCGGAATCAACACAAGCTTCCGTTCAGATACAATTTTCTATGTAGAATACAATAGTTTCCTTTATCGTCGCTTCCAAGTAATTTAGGGCGTTCACAAGATACAGCGATACAGTGTTCGGATATTGGAAAAAGCCCTTTCCTTTTTGTGACTGAACTTGACGGGGATCTAATTGAGACTACTGCTATTCGCTTTGTGACACTCTTTCGAGACAAAGCGGAGGGAGACATCAGAGTGGGGGGTATCTAAGTGTACGCTTAATATTGGGGTGTTAAGAGCAATTCCGTATCCTTTTTCCAAAGGATACGAAATTAGTTATAATATTATCATTTATATGAATTGTCTTGGGAGGAAAAGGTTTTTCGTTAAAATGTTTACTCACTCGCCCGAACGTTTGATGTATTACACTGTATCTTATTTCTAAAATTTTGTTGTTAAGCGCACCTTACAATTAAGTTACTACTAACTAAAATGGGTTACGGTAATAAATTGAATATTATAAGTTTTTGTCCCACACGTTTGGAATCCCTAAGCAAAGTTTTCAAGAGGCCGTAGTTTATTGTTATACATTCCTCTACCTCCCCTTGGAGATAAGCAGTTTCTGAGCTCCTTTGTCTCTTCTACTCGTTTGAACAGAAGAAGGAGTTCGAAAAGAATAATTATTTTATGTCGTTAATATTCCCGTTATTTGTTTATTAATAGTCTCAGTAGAACATATATTGTATGTATATTATGAGTTCCCAAATGTGTGGGATTTTAGGTTTAGTATCTACTTATAGCTATATGTTATTTAGTCACGAGGTTACATGAGGTTTTGTAATGTAGATATTTATACCTGCATGGATTGTGTATTTTCCCCATGTTTTATCCGTAAAAAATTGTTAAATTGTTGTCCGTATAAAATTGTTATATATAAAAAAAAAGGAAAAATCATTAGTTTTGTGTTTGCGAGTAAAGATTACGTCAAGGACACGTGTTATCAATTAAAGGTGTCGTTGTGAATATATAGTAACATTATCAATTTCCGTCCATGCAAATATAAATTTTAAGTAATTTTACATTTTAACTTATATTATCCGTTTGAATTGGTGCGACTTATATCCAATGCACCCCTTTTTCTGTGTAAGTGGCGCCATCTATCGGTAGCTGTAAACGTCCGTCATACAAATTATTCGGCGGACGTTAAGCGGGGAGCACAGACCATTGCATAACGCATAACGCATATGCATAAGAAATTTGATTGGTCCGTTAGCATGTGCATAAGGAATTCGACCAATCGAATTTCTTATGCATATGTATTATGCATTATGCAAAAGTCTGTGTTTCCCGCTTTAAGCGGGGAGCACAGACCATTGCATAACGCATAACGCATATGCATAAGAAATTTGATTGGTCCGTTAGCATGTGCATAAGGAATTCGACCAATCGAATTTCTTATGCATATGTATTATGCATTATGCAAAAGTCTGTGCTCCCCGCCTTACACTCCCCGCCATAGCGTTGCATAAACATAACATAAGACCGCTGGACCAATGCGCATCTTATGTAAATCTTATGTAAATCAATATGGCGACTTTTTTCTAGGTGTTTATTGGTCCAGCGGTCTTATGTTATGCGTATGCTCTGTTATGCATTTCGTGTGCGATGGGCTTAAGTCTATGTAGCACATCGGACTACAGGGATCCTTTTTACCGACGGCGCTAATTAATAAGTCGGCCTGTAGCGCGCACGTCGATAATAAGACTCCTGCAGCGCGCATCGTGCGTCAGCTGCGAAGCTACGTAAGCTATAGCTAATTGTAAGTATATATATATATGCATACATACACATATATGTATATACATATATATATATATATATATATATATCCGTTTCTATTGACAGTTCTCGTATCGTTCTTTCGTTCTTTCTCTCAGAGTATGACAACCTTGATACTCGGTGTCGGCGTGGGATTATTCATCATCCTCAGTCTGTGGGTGCTGGCCGCGTTGATATTCGTGATATCATTGCGCGTCGAGAGGAAGATCGGCGCGATCGCTATACTGCTCGTGAGCGCGCTCACGATTATCTTGATTAGTGTGCCGCGTGCGTCAGAGAAGCCTGTTCCCACGAGCAGCAAGGTATGATCGAAAGTATATTTTATTGACGGAAATCGTGGAATTACGTTTAAATTTCACTCGTATTTGTTCTCTGTCTTTCTCTCTCTTTCTCTTCAAGTGTTCCAACCGATCCGATTACGTTAGCATCAACGGCGGTCTCGACTAAATCCCGATTAACTTGATAGACTTGTGGAGTAGTACCTATTTTCTATAAATATGTTCTTAGCCTGAATGGAATTGTTAATTTTTTTTGTTCGAAAAGAATGGTTAGGAAAAATGAATAATGTAATCAGGAATCTTGTTGAGAACAATTGTTGAATTAATTGCCGTTAATTGGAGTTTAGTAGAATTTACCCAAATTGCTAATTATCGTAAGTTTCACTTTTGTGATTAACATAACTACCTTGCAAAAGATGTTTTAGAATTTATAACTTATATTTTTACATTTAATTAACTTAATTTTAGAGATAAATTATTATAATAAAATTATAATCATTTAATTTATCTTTATTTTTATTCTTTAATTTATCTCTATTATATAAATATAATGTATAATTTAATTTAATTTAATTTAGCTCATGTTATTGATTGTAATTAAAATAGTTATTTGGATAAAAATAGTGCAACATTGAATGTGTGTGTATGCATGTGTGGGATCATCTATATCTCAACAAAATTATATAACTGAATTCACAAAATAAATGGATCTTTGTTTTTTTAGATATATGATCGACTTTTTATCTGGCGTGTAATACTTCTGATTCTGTTATTTGTCTCATCTATAATTTCTCTTGTGGGATATATTAAATTCGGGTTGGTGGAAGCTGTTAGACCAGTCAGGATATCCAGCTGGGTTCTCTAAGTGCAGCCTATTTGGTATATTTTAAATAATATAAAGATGTTATTACAGTTAAAATTGAAATAAAACTTATACATAATGTTTATATGTAGTAATAGACAATATTTCTAAAAAATAAATACTGCATTTTTATATTTAATGTTGATCATTGTAACAATTTTCTTTTTAGGTTCTTTTGCCTGCCGACAAGCATGAAGATGTTCAATATATGCAAGAGTTATTTATGGACGTGAAGCTTATTTTTACGCATATACATAGTCATTGACTGTTCATTTGTATTGTAAATTACATTTAAAAAAAAGAAAAGAGGAACAATGTTATGCAGCATAAGAAATTGTATACCGTCTGTAGTGAGACGTATTTCATTATTTCGTCAGAATAATAAGCGGTACGAAATAAATAATAATAGCGAGTTTGTCAACAAGGTGATGAACGGCACTGTGCCGGTTATAGTCAATTTTCACGCGGATTGGTGCGATCCGTGTAAGATATTGACACCCAAGTTAATAGAACTTATAGAGCCTATGGACAAGTTGGATCTAGCCATAGTCGACGTAGAAGAAAATCCTGAACTAGTACATGTTTTCGAAGTGAAAGCCGTACCCGCAGTGATAGCAATTTCGAATGGATTGGTCGTAGACAAATTTATCGGTTTAGTCAACAACGAAATGATAGAGAATTTAATACAAAAGCTAACGCACGAAGGACCAATGACTACGGATAGTGACGATACTAAGTCGTAGTCGTAACAATATAATAAATTACATAATACACATTTTATGCTTCCATTTCTCTCTTCAACTAAATGTATTTTCATACTTTTAGAGAGAGAATGTAACATTTCAAAGCTATTTCGTCCAAAAATTATGGCCTTTTTTCTAATTATCTAATCATGCTCAGATAAGCACTGATAAGCACTTTGTAATAAAAATTTTAGATATATATAATATATATATATATATATATATATATGTCATATATACATATATATATATATATATATATATATATATATACACATCAATACACACACACTCATACACTTCACTTTCACACATGCGTGTGCTCATATGCACATTGTCATCTTATACATGTATATATACATGTACACACGTAAAATGATAATATAACGTTAACTGAATAACAAAGCTGATATATATGTATTAATACTCACAAATCTGTTAATGTCCAGATTATATATTATATTGACATATTTATA
The DNA here is from genome assembly GCA_901521435.1 of Crematogaster levior. NCBI lineage: Eukaryota > Metazoa > Arthropoda > Insecta > Hymenoptera > Formicidae > Crematogaster > Crematogaster levior. The sequence goes on from CABEGB010000635.1 coordinate 423,699, forward strand.
TATATACTTCTATATAGATATTCTATAATACAGAGAGCTTGTTCAACAGCCTATATTCTTGAATTGACCAAAAAAATGTCAGAAATTCTTCTTAAAATGTTTAAAAGATGCGAGAGAAGATTCCTATATCATAGAAAAGATTATTATAGAATTATTGCAAAGCCTGTAAACTTATATAAAACACTTGTGATATATCTTTTTAGATACTTTTTTCAATTTTCTTGAGATAGTTGTTCATATCTTCACTTAACACATTTATATAAATATATAAATCTAAAAATTACTTGACAAGTCAACAGATAACGAATTATGTGCAATGATGATAAATTTCCAAAATAATATGAATTGTGTTATTTTGGATGTATAACACACGATACATATTTTTAAAATACACTATACATATATATTTTTCTGATGTATCTTAATTTAATAACATAATTAATAATAATAGTCAATTTGTACGCTAATCTCTTAAATACAAAATGTGTATATTAATTTCGATAATTTCGAAGTTGGATGAGTCGAAAGGCTGGAGGACAGTTACTTTAACACAGTTAAGTTGCGTGTGTATCTTCGTGGCGATGTGACCGAGATAAATCATTATCTAATCAGATTTTAATTTCTTGTTTATTGTTGATCATTGTGTACAATCAGTGTACGAAAGTACTGTCCATTAAAGATATAGTAGGCCAGAGATATAACTTATTACTTCACGTATAACTCTCTGGTGAAAGAGCACTCCTTCCCGTCTTTCTCCCTGTGTCTTTCGGCAGCAAGCGATACGTAAACCAACAATTAAAAGACTAGCTATAATCTTTTTCATTATCAGTCAGGTGTTTTTTAAGACACCATGATAAGGCAATGCTGTGATTCTTGGTGGTCACTTGCAAAAAACTATTTCTTTTTTTCTATTTGCCAAATATATATATATATATATATATATATATATATACATACACACATACGCATATACACATATTTTTTTTCTATACGGCAACGAACAAATGAGTTAAATGCTTTGGATTTATGCAATTTTTGCAAGCAACCCTGCGTTTCTTATTATTTAAATAACTAGTTTACATCTACAACTCGTTTATAACATTTATAGTGAAACAAGTAAAGCAGTAATTGATTTACAGAGATTATATACAAAATTAGAAGAAAAAAGAGAAAGAAAAAAATAATTCGTAACTTTCTATTAAGAATAACATTATAGACCACCATTACAGAACATTACTTCAATGCATTTACACACGACATCCTCGATATGTACCTAAGAATGTCCGTCCTAAATGCACCAGATCTAAATGCATTGTCAACTAACGATCCGTGTAATTAAATAATCCCAAGCATAAGTTCAAACGAGTTTTTTTGTGCAGGGCAGATGTGGAATTGAACAAGATGACATCGCTATTTTAGTGTACGCGGATATGTCCTACCAAAGCGACTTCGTTGCCCCGTAAAATTATAAGTAGAATCCTGGACGCCTCGAAGTTTGTGATAATGCGTGATGTACATATATTTACAATTATCTACATTGCTTACTTTTAAAAAAGAGAATCGTAACAAAATGTAGAAAAACATGAATGATACTTTTATGTACAATTATTCTATCGATGCCGCTTGTTGTACTCGCTGCGTCATGATCTATACAGCAACAGCAATATTTAAAGAGGTTTATATGATACATTATTACATCTTCGTAAATAATATATTTCTACTTGGTGATTCGTGTTATCTTTTCATTCAACTGTTAAAAATATATGTATCGCATTTATATTACAGATCAGCAATTTACGATGCATTTACATTATATTATATAGATTAGTGGAAGAAGAACGCGCCCAAACGCTACCTTTTATTTATTAACTGATAGTAAATGATCTAAATATTGGGCAACAAGTAATATCTGCTCCATTTCATGAATGAACTAATATATCATCGTATTATAATATACAGTATATATGATACAACATGATACAATTCGGTTTGCATTGAACTTGGCGATTGGCGTTTTATCTTCTCATGCAACTCGTAAGAAATAACAATATATGTATTTGTGATACAAGGTGACAAAATATTCTTATATATCTTTCTGTCTCCTCTTTCTGTACAGTCTACAATTCTTACAATATATGACATATTGTTTTGAAATGTCTGAAGAGCGAAACTTTAGCGATTCAACGATCAAGAGGAAAGAGCGGGACGGGACATTAAATCCGACGAAGAATATCATCGAATTGTATCTGTAAAACTTCTAAGTACAATATCAACAAAAGTATAGATGTAATCGGAAGGATGTGCGATGACACAACATGCTAAGACACGGAGAAAGTTTCTACAATGAAGCAAGTAAAAAATCGTGGACTCCCCGATATCTTGAAAAAAAAAGAAGAGGACATTGTGACTGTAATCACAATGAATCTTGTCAATCGAGATAAGTTAAGGATCTCATGTGATTGAGCATGTCGTTAATCCGAGTCCTTCGATTTAATCTAATGGCGAGTATTAACTTCGTGGAAGTAGATAGGTAACTAGCGTTCGATATCGTCAATATGATATCATTTGTTTGTGTTAGAGATTAGATTAATTTCCACGTTTTCGCATCTTGTTGGTACCAGGCAGTCTCGAGCAAGATTCGGACCGCTGTTGGGCTGCAGTTGACGCATATGCGCAAGTCTACAGGTCGGCAGAACAAGCGTGTAAAAACGATGACTGTACGTTATCGCATTATCTGTTTCGAAGATGTGCTAAACCTCCGCTCCCAAATCCCGCACACCTTGCTCGGCTATCGGCACGTATTTGTCCTCGATCTTTACGAGCAGAATGACCTTGTCGACGTGCGACCGTCGATTGGGATCGCGATGATTCGGTGACCAGCGATGAACCACGCAACCCTCCATACCTCTCTCCGGTATCCAATGTTGCCAGCCAGAACGACCGCCTTGTTGTCGCATTCTTTCGTCTGGCCAAATCACATCTATACGTCGACCCAAATTGATGGCATCGTATACTTGATTAGGGTCCATAATCTGTTCAAAGAAAACCGTCATTAATGATTCATTATAAAAAAAAAAGATTCTAAGCTCTTTCATATACCAATCAACATCGATAGCAATCATAAAATATGATCGTAAAATAATAAACACTTCGACAAAACTTAGCAAATAAAATTTAAAAAATTGTGTAAACTATTCATCTTTTTTTAAATTTGTTAGCTAATCAGACTGAGATGAATGACTTTCAGATATTTTACATTTAATTTACGATGAAAGTTGATGTAAAATCGTATTACACTTACGCGAACCCTTTGAAAAACTTCCTCTTTCTCTAGTTTGCTGGAGAAACTTGTTTCGCTTTTTGTTTCCATTTTGATATCGTTACTACTGAGAAGTCCGGCTAAACTGGCGAGTGTCGAGCTGGTTGGTTTTCCAACGGAAGCTAGTGAGCCTCTGTTACCACCGAGAGAACCCGTATTCGCACGACCGAGGGAACCCCGACCGGTCGAACCGCCGATTTGACAGCCAGACTCCATCGATTGAGAGCCAGAAGTATTGTGACCCGATTGAGCATAGCCTACATTCATAAATTATATATATATAAGAACAATACAATATTAATATCATGTCGCTATTAAAATTAATGATCTATTGCAACAGCATTGATTGTAAAAAATTCAATACTATATATTATCAATATTTATATCATTATATCAAAAGATCAATGTTTATTATATGTAAAAAAAAGTTTTTAGAAAGAAATATGTAGAAACTAAATTTTTAATATAAGTTATCATTCGGATGTACTTTGCAAAATAATCTACAGTTGTAATACAGTAATACAATTTTGAAAAACGATTGATTGAAGATTTTTTGTCGTACTCATTTCGTACTTATTGGAAGAATATTGCCGCGTGCGAGAGATGTAGAGAGATATATTTTTTTATAATCTATTACCCTAAATTTAATTCGTTTAGACAATATTCTAGATTTTTAATCCGTTTTACATGTAACATTCTAATTAAACACGATAATATTGTAGAATGGTGCATTAGAGAATTAATTAAAGATGTCGTTGAAATTAAATAAAGATCTACAAATACCAGAGTGTATGTTGTACGTAGTCATCGCATATACTCCGTCATTTCCAAAGCCTCCGTCATCTTGGGAGCCAGTACCACCCGAGGAACAACCTTGACCACATCTTCTTCTTATTCTAAAAATGAGCAAAGTTGAATTAGACAGTAGTGTCGTTTATTTAAATCCAAAATTAACTCGAATAGATAGTCCAGACATAAAAGATCTTCTTTTATTCGAAACACTTACCTTCTCCACAATTTCAACACAGTGCTCTTTATGGTGCCAAAAGTCAATGGTCCTCCGATTATCGAGCACAAGTGTTCGTTAGTCTCGGCGTAGCTAGTTGTCAGAGGTGAGACGTAAATCGGATATCCGATCGGCTGGTCGCAAGAACTGTTGATTATGTTCCTCAGGGCTTGTTTGGCGTTCTGTATCGAGCCACGTTCTGGATTTCTGTTCCTCAGATATACCAACTCCTGCTGCTGGCCGGCCCAGAGTCCACGGACGCATTCGCGATTCATTTTGATCACTCGAAAGCTCAAGAAACGTTTGTTGAGCATTATCACTTTGTACTCGTCTATGCCGTCGTCAAGCACGTGTCTAAAAATTTCAAATGTTTATCTTCCTAATTGTTCGATTATCTATTTTAACTACAGTGCTGCCGCAATTTCTATTTTGCAAAATACGAACCTGAGCGCCAATAGACTGGGTGCACCACTCAATACAGCATTTCTCCAAAGAGGATCGGCCTCGTGACTGATGACCAGATTCTGATCATGATTGTCGATGGCCTCGAAGAGCGCCACTGATTCGACATACTGTTCTGGACTCATAAAGTGATCCTGGTGCAGTTTTAAGGCCATTCTTATCCCTTTTGCGACTACACTGCGCAATAGATCGACATCGTGCAGCACCCATTCGTCGCGAACTGATGTTATCCGAAAGTCTCCTATCATCGAATGTGTATACTTAATAAATATTCTAGGAAAAAATAAATAGATAATCGCTATACAAAGGCATACCTTTAAATAACGCGTGCAATCCATAAAGAAAAAATTCAACGTTTGATAATGTGTTATGAGATGCAGCACCTAACACGCGTCTTCCCAGCAGACTTAATGAGAGGCATAGAGACACAAGATACGAATCGCGTGTTTTATCCAACGACTGGAAAATACAATATAGATTGTGAAATAATTTTCGGAGGGCTTATGAATTATACAAGCATATATATGGTAACCTTAATATGTCATCTTAATATTCAAATTTTTAAACAATTTAATGTTTTTTTCTTTCAGCTAAATAAGCTAACTATATAACTAACATGATTCAAACTCTTCCCTATATCTACTCGTAGCACTCGCACAGTACAATTGTGTTTGATGTAATTTAAAAGTAATTAAATTTTAAGTGTAAATAATGCCAAAATTGTTAAATTGTGAGCTGCTTTATAATATTAAGACAATGAAGTGTGAACGCGAGTATTATCAATGTATCACCTTATCTTGTTTATCAGCGCAATATTGTATCCATTCGAGATAAACATTGCAGAAGTTACTTCGCGTGATACCGCTCGCTCGGAAATCAAAGTCTTCGTCGATTTTTACATTGAAGACGGGATCAAGATCGACGAAGTTCTTGTCGAGCGTTGGTTTCAGCGCGTCGATGATATCCGGATTTTCCAGCCACTGCTTCAGCTTGGGTGACTTGACGGCGTAAAAGACGATGCTCTTGACGTAGTAAGTAACCAGTACTTTACGAAACTCAAACACCTGCAGCATAGAGCCCGCCGAGTTGTCGGAAATCGAGTAACCTTCGAGCACGTATTTGGCGCTCGCGACTTCCCAGGCGAGCCAGCGTTGACTAAAGGCTGCGTTCACGCTAAGCACATTCGACAAATGACCCATTTCGCAGCAGCAGCAGTTATCGTTATCTTCAATGCCTTCTGAGATCGCTTCCACCTGAAGAGACACATGAAAAAGTCATTGGCATTGAAGTCTAATTAAAAAAAAAAAAAATTAGTCCCAATGCAACTCCCTGGTATCTACCTCTCTTTGCTGGCAATACGTTCCTCGAAATTCGAGACCTCTCAACTGGAACGTCACCAGTCCATTACCTAATTGGACTATGTGCACCAAGCAGTTCAAATAATCTGATGCGAGCAGGAAGCAATCACCCTGCTCTACGTTTCCCCATCGGCCGAGCGCGAGATCGCCGCACAGACTGTGCTGGAGGGAGCGCGTGAGCTGTTCGTAAAATATCGAGTTGAGATTGTTGTCGTCGGCTCCCAAATTACGCTCCAGATGCGAGGACATGCGCGTATTCGAATGGTCCACCCTCCTGGTCTTGTAGTCCCTCTCCCAGAATTTGACGGGTCGCACGTAGGACGAGATAAAAATCGCGCTGCCCAGCAATGGATTCAGAGGTGTGCTGAGCATCGCCGAGATGCCGGCCTGCAGGAAGAGCATCGCCGAATGCGGCACGGAAAAAGGCTGAGCGAACGCGTGGAACGCGCTACCCCAGGTAATCTGCCAGGGTGCGATGTACGTGACGACGAAGCGGATCTTGAGCAACAGCTCATAAATCTTGGCGAACGCGATCCCCGTGATAAAGTAATCCATCAAGAAGGTTTCGCTCAGGTTGCTGAAATCGAGCTGGAAGAAGAGCACCGCGAAGACGAGGACGAGGTAGCGGGTGGATGGGTCCGAGTACGCCGATCTAAGCGACTTGAGGCCGCACACGACAACGATAAGTGCGCCTACGCTCTCGCCGAACTTGTCGGCGATCTTCGACGAGCACTCGGTGAGCGCACCCAGGAAGACGACCGGATAGAGCACGTTCCGCTCGAGAAAGCACAGGTACACGTAGGCCTTTTCAAACCACATGATTCTCACCGGCTCGCGTACCTCGAACTGTGCATGCTCGTGACTACGTAATACCGGTCTCGAAAGGCACAGCCACGGCAGCTGCTTACGCAACTGTGGCACGATGTAGTGCAGAAGAAAGCCCAGACAGCTGACGATACTCCACAGCACCGGATTGAGTTCCGGTTGCAGAGCGGTGAATACCGTCGTACGATGAATCCCGAAAGATAGGGTCCCGATTACCGCGCACACGATCAGATCGTTCTTCAGTCTGGCATTCACCGTCGAGCGTAACTTTTCCGGCAGAGGATCAACCAGTTCGGTGTCCGATATCTGTTCGCCCACCTTGATCTTCACGTCTTTCTTCCTACCAGATGTTTTGCTCTTGGTTTCCTTGTAACTCACGGCCACATTATCAGGCTGCTGCTGCTGCTGCTGCTGCGACGGCGGTGGCGGTGGCGATGATGACGACGTGTTTTCGATTATTTTAGCTTCTTTCTCTTCCATGTACCTGTCCCCTATCTCTGGCGGCCACAGATTTGCTTTGAGAATGTCCCATATCACGGTGGGATCCGAAGACGATCGGCTCAGATGATAGGATATCGCGACGAGCAGACCGACAAATATAGAAAACAGGATGTGCTGCGAGGATTTGGGCTCGAGAAGGGCACCATAGGCAAATCCGTAGAGGATGAGAACCGCGACCACGCTGCGACACAGGCAATATACCGATGATACCAGACCGGTGGTCGCATTGCCGCCAAACAGATGAATGTCCAGGTGTTCGCATACGTACATGAGAAACGTGTTGATCTGCGGAAAGAGTCCTAACGAAAATACGATCGGAAAGCACAGCAGGAATATTAGTAGAACGTTTCGCACTTGCAGTACAAGATCGTAATCGGCGACGCGCAATCCGTACACCCGAAAGTCGGATGATTTAAAGTTCCTAAGCGTCTCATTGAAGATCAGAATCAGACTCGAGCACAGGATGTAGTACGCGGGCCTGGAGAACACTATAATACGATTAAAGCCATGCGTGGGCGACGCAGCATCGGGCTGGACTGACTTGAGCAACGAATACTGGCAGCCAGCCGTTACGAAGCAGAATATGAACGCGAAGATGTCCCGATAGAAGCCCTGTTGGAGCAACAGAAGACCCAGTCCTGCAACCGCACCCGCCAGAAATGTGGAAACGATGGTTTCGAACACTGTCAAATTGCGATCGAGTAGAGCCAGCAGGGCGAGACGGTCGAAGCGTATTTTAACGTGCGGCAGCCTGCCGATTTTCCACTTGTAATAGTGTCTGGTTTGCTTGGGTTTAGAATCGGAGCCATCCAAGCCGTCGACGAAACGATTCCACGACAGACTGGTATTTATGTCAGGTTCTTGACATTGCGCGGGCAATGTCAGCATTGGCATGCGGCCGTTGAGATCCGACTGATACTGATTCAGATTCAGATTGCCTAGCAGATTCTGCAGCCTGCGATTCCTGTCGGCCATTGAATCCGAGCGCGCGATCAGCGTGCGATGAAATTGCTCGCGCTCCGAATTTTCACCGAGTGTGCACTGATTCGAGCTGCCCGTGTTTGACGAGATCAAATTCGATGGCGGTGAACTCTGCGTCTTGGTCTGATTGCTCGCCGGACTCGATAGCACCGGTGGCGTGTCGATTATCACTGTCAGACCGGCAGAATTGAGCGACAAACTGCTATAACTGTTGCTCAGCGAGTCCGTGAGCTCCCAATTCGCATCGTAGTGCATGCTCTGGTTGAGTTGTTGGCGCAGCAGAGTGTTCAATAGTTTCTCGTTGTGCGGATTGGTGGGTATCTGTGTCATCGTTGCGGCCGCGGCAGCGGCGGCTACGTCCAGACTTTTCTCGTCGAACGTGTAAGCCAACCAGCGGCCGTTATCATCGCGAAAATAGTGTACGGCTCCCTCCGAGGTGTCGTTCTGATTAGTAGCTAAATGGCACTCGCCGCTCGAGATCAAACCGAACAGCGCGGTCAATGGCACGACGTTATCATCGCGACTGGCGATATTGCGCGACCTAGCACGGTGAGTTCTATTTGACCGTTTCAGTCGACCGTATCTGGTTCGAAAGTGTCGCTTCTCGGAATTGCGAGCGAGTCGCAAATCGGATGACGTAGTCTGACTCGACTGACCGGGCAGATCTCGGCCGGAATTATTCAGTAACGCGGCCAGCAGCGGAGACGCCGGACTCGGCAGCAAAGTACTCAGTTCATTGTTCGAACCGCTTGTTTGCTCAAACTTTGCATCTCGCCTCCTAGTTCTTTCCCGTCGTACTTCGATATAACGTTTAAGATTTTCCCGTGGCTGTTCGACGCTCGACACGATATTGTCGTCCGTGGCGTCTGACGTGGTGGGTTTTGGACGGCTCTGCTTGGGAATCGCTCCCTGGTGACGCTTGGCGGTGTTATCCACTTCCAGTTGCGGCAACAAATTCCGCTTTACCTCGTTCTCGATGCTGAGAGTCGTTGTACTGGACGATCCTGAATCGGGCTCTTTAGAATGAAGATCTACGCAAATTAGCATACAACCGTGTTTATTGCCTTCGTCGAGTCTACAGTTTATAATCAATGTTAGAAGATCGATCGCCTCTGCACTTTATTCATCAAGATTGCATAATGAATTGAGAATCGTGCGCGAAGTTGGATAAAGCGCTAAATGCTCATCTGCCAATCGAGTGTCGCATTAAAAATATTTTTAGACTTAATAATGATCTCCCCAACGCGGTTAGATCCTAACTCTACAATGCATCCAACTTACAATCTGTACTAGCCGTCTGTAGGCTTTCTGACGTATCCGTATCATCAGAGCAAGTGAAAGTCCAAAATACTGGCAGCACGAATTAGAAAAAAACGTAACAATATAAGCTTGCAAATAGCGAAAAATAATTCGACCAAATCACTTTTTACCTACAAAAAAGATCGGCACGTTTTCATAACGCTGAACTTACTCTTACTTGTCCACGGCTCCATCGAACAATCCCCACTCTCAAACAACCAATCTATTCCAACTATGCTCCCCGAGTTGAGCGGATCTTCTGTATTTTTGGATTTTTCTCGTCGTTTCTCCTTACATTTCTCACAGTCTGACTCATGGCCGCTCTGATTTGCGTTGCTGTATCTCCTTTTTACTCCTCTAGACTTTGACTCATCTAGTAAAGCATCTCGAGAATTTGCCGAGTTATTATCTATTCCGTTATCATCGTTAAACCTAAAACATAATAATATAATGTTGGTAAGATTGTGCTAATATATTTAGAGAGAGAAAGAGAGAGGGGAGATTTAAATTATGTTTATATTTAACGGTACACATCAGTACCTCGAAAATCTATCTTCAAATCTGCCAGCGCTGAGACTTCTGTCTCGATTAGATGTAGCGCTCGCGTCACTTATGTTTTTCCGTGTCAGTAATGGACTGTAAGAGTCACACAGACTGAATTCCTCTGAACTTTCATTGGCAAATTGCTCGTCGCTCTGTTCCGCTATCGGGTAAACTATTTCGGATCCGAAACTAAGATACGGTAAGAGCTGTAGTTGATTTCTCTTCAGAGTATTTTGCGGTAAAACCTTTAACATTCATTTTTATTCAAACATTATGAATACACATCTTTTGTAGAAAAATAAAATTCGTAACTAAATATTTCGAGATAACTTGCTCGTACCTTTTTGGTATTAATTGTTTCAAGACTTTGGGGATGAAGAGGCAGGTTATTGTCATCTGTGTTACTTATATTTTTACTGGTAGCACCAATTGTTTCGAGACTTTGTGGATGTATCAGTTGCTGGTGTGGTTTCTTGGTAATAACCTTAGAATTTAAAGTATAATGTTTTTTAGTGTTTGTTAAGGACAAGGTTTAAGATTGCAAACATCATTTCCATTCGGTTATACGACTATGAGATCTATAATCATCTATAACAGTTGGAGATTTACCTCTAACGATTGCGGATGAGACGAGATCTTGTTGTTGTCCGCATCCCCTTTCTTTGATATGATTTCTAAGCTTTGCGGATGATCGTTCGTCAAGCGTGTTTTTGGTATAGAATTGGAGTTGAGTCTACGGACGCTTCGATTAAACATCCAGTATGGATAATCGTCACCGATATGGCGATGATTCGTCAATTCCAACGAACTAGTTTGTTTTATCTGGCTTTCGGATCCTGTTTTACCGAGATTGCTTTGTTTCGAATGTCGATTTCTAGACTCCTCGGACGAATGCCGACATAATTTACGCGAACGCGGTCGATCTTCCTCCGCTATCACCACACACTTTTGTCGCTTCAATTTCCATTCTGTACACAAACATTTACCATCATTTATGCTAATTTATTTTAACCTTTGCACATATTACTAGATATAGTTGAACACTCGATTATACCATTTATAATGTTCTTAGAACGTGGCTCGTGAAATTGCGCGCAAACTAATTCAGCTTCGTGCACGTTAATGCTGGTTATCATTGGTTTACTAAGCTGTTGTGCCTCTTCTGAACTTTCCGAACTGTTTTTTCTATGTATCTCTACCTTTAAATCTATGGTCGAGCTAGCTTTATCTCGAGTATATTCAGACGTTATACTATCTGCGTCGGAATTCTGTATATTTGGTTCAATAAATGAGTTACGTGACGAACATTCTACAGGTGGGGTATCCGTTTTACCTAGAGACAGATAATAAGAAATACATAGTGAAAAGTTGTCCATAAACGAAGTATATAAATTCTATGAAGTTAGAAATAAAGAAGTAGAAATTTACATGAAAAATATTAATATTTAAAAATTGTATGTTCATAATTATAAGTTTGTAATAAAAATTTTTGTGTTAAATGAAATAAGATAATACCTTCTCGTAATAACTTTATTTCTTAAATAGATTAAATTCAATCACTAAATAGATAATCTAGATAAATCAGTTCCTCATAATCTTCTTAAGCAGAACTCATCGATTATCTTTCACAAAATAAATTCGATAAATTATTGTACAATATTTAATCATTTCATAGGTGATAGCTCCACATGTGAGAGCCGTCACTCGTGATTCTCATCATATTTAAGTTTTAGAGATTAGGAAGTTTGAAGGTAAAGGAATGAAAAATTTTATGATAAATGATAACTTATTTTTGGAAATCCATATCAAGGAAGTTTCCAAGAATATCAAAATCTCAAGAATAAAATGGACTTTTCAAAATATTTAATCATTTTGTAAATTAGTCTCATTGTTTCTCTGAAATTTATCTCACAAAGATCTTTCATAAAAACTAATTATGACATTGATTTATCACTGAATCGAGCAACATACCATTCAAAACTTGTAGTTCTATGCCATGGCCGGTTTGATCTTGCGACTGCTCTTTTGATTTGTTATGGCCTGCCCATTTTTTTTCACCTTCCGATTTCTGCTGACTGATAGTTTGATTGGGTTCCTCCAAACATTCCGTGGTATCATATACACAATGTAGAGCATGATTTACACACTTTATCGTTCCAAAAACAGCGACGAATGATGAGCAATATGCCAGCCAAATGTATAATGTGGGAGGAAAATACTGAAATACATGAGATTTGTCTTAATGGTGTCCTCTTCTACAACTGCCACGAAGAGAAAAGCAACGAAACTTCTTTAATAAAAATTAAGAATACAAGTGTTTACGTAAACACTAGAAAAGTGTCTTAAATAATCGTGGATCAAAAATCGTTCTTTCGAAAGTGGCGCGAATTCAACCGCAAATTTCTGTTGGAAATCGACGCAACTCCGGAATATTCATTTTAACGAGTTTTGCGGAAACAAGCTAATTTCACGCAGCTTTCAAAATAAACCTCCGCGCGAACGTAAAGGAGAAGAATATCGTGGGTGCTTTCTGCCCCTTTTTTTTACCAGATAAATCGTGAACGGCAAGCAGAGCAAAAACAGCCAGACGTAGAGGTGGAACGTGTTGGAGAAAACGTCGAGATGTGGATCGTAAAACCAGCCGCCCGTTAGGCTCGCCCAGACGCCCTGTCTCAGGATCTCCAGCGTTTGCGAACCCATGCTCCCAGTGGCCGAGGTAACCGAGCTGCCTCACCATCTTCCCATAATGTCTTAACGCCTGACGATCCTGCTCGCGATCGTGCTCGGTGTCACCAGCTCCCCGACACGGCCAGACGCACGACGTACGGCGAGACGACGTTGCATCTTATTTTGTGTTCCCGTTAAATCGATGGATCTGGTGCAGACACGAGTCGCTCGGGTCACCGCACCACTACAGACAACCGCAGAGCGCGAACAGCCACGGCACGGACGGCACTCGGAGTCCTGACCTGCTCCGTGCTTGAAGCGAACGAAGGAACGAGCGAGATGTGACAGCGACGTCTTCGATAACTCACATCTACTCATTCTCACGCTATCAACACTTTTGCGTGTTCGCTATAGTTACTGCTGTTAAAACAAATTTCTGCATTACGGCAGTGTGAAGCGTACGATTCCCGCACGCATGATACTGCTACCATACTGTTACTGTACTGCCACGAGATGGCAGTGTACGGTGTAACCATATGATATCAACAAAAAAAACCGGGAATATGTTGGCTGGAAGTTTAAATTTTTTAATGAATAATAGCTCAAACTAGAGATACTATAACAGAGATCGGACAATGTGCCGTCGCGGGATCAAACCGGATATGACGTTTTCGATGGCGGTTTATTTTCGATGGCGGTTTATTATAAATGCAAGAATACAATATATATATATATTATATATATATATATAGTCTATATATATATATATAGTTTTTATTTGTAATTATTGATATTTTTTATTTTTCATTAATAAAAAGAATAAATATTAAAACACAATATATAAAAAAAAGGCTTACACATATATATATATTTCATCAATTTCCCTAAGTAAGGTTAGATAATATGAATTAATTATTAAGAAATTCTGCATTATGTTTATATGCACATTATATGTTATAAATATAATTTAAGCATTATTGTATTTAGATTTGTAGAAAAATATGTGCAAATTATTATAGAATAGTACATTGCAATATTAAAAAATATGTAAACAATTTCATTTATTTCTCATTAACTTTTAAATGTAATTGTTATATACAATTGTCTATTATTTATTTCTTGTTGTTTCTATTTACTTGTGTACAATTTTGTATAATAATTTAACTTGATTGAAAAAATGTATATGTGTTGATATGAATGTCCAAGGCCCAAATTTGTCATTTTAATTGCAGTTGTATCTCGTATCCTATTTATAAGGATGAAATTGAATTCTTTTAATAGCTGGATGTATATTAGACGACGATTGTGCCTAAAATAACAATTCATTAGAGATATTAATTTAAACTAAAATTAAGATTTATCAGAAAAAATATGCAAGTAATAAAAGTAAAAGTAGCATGCGAATAACAAGAAATAAGAATAAAAAAGATCAAACTTATAAAAAAATAATTTTATTTTATGTATGCATGCATTACCATGCTTTTGCTTGCACGTATTGCATTTTTATTACATGCAGTTATTGTTTGCAAACAATTTTTTAATTTAAAAGCTATAAACCTTTTAATAATTTTTTCTTTCAAATTGTGACATGCAGGTAGAGAAAAAGTGATTTGGTTACATAATTTTATAAAAAATTCTTTTAGGTTTACATTTTTTTGTACTCGAATATGAGGATAAAATGTCTTAAATATTTTTGTCATTTGAAGAAAAAAGTTGAACGTGACAGGATTTACAAAAAATAAAGTATTTACATTTTGACATCTTAAACGTGTTAAGGCACTGCAATAATAATTATTTGACTGTATTGATCCTGTTGCATTCATACAAGTTTTGCATACACTTTGATTTTTTATAATATTCGCCATTAAATATCCGGCAACATAATAAATTTTGTTTAATTCTAATTTACTAAAAACAATTTTTTGTGACATTACATTAGAAAAGACTTGTACTTGTTCAGGTTTGCTATCAGAATTGTTGTTTTTTATTAAAATATCTAGAAACTCAGAAAAAAATTCTCTATCATCACTTTCATAATTACTATTGGATATATTCTTCATGTATTGAGAAACACTAATCAATTTTAAATTGTTTTTGAACTGAAATGCATTTGGAATAACGTTTTTTAATCTTATTACGGAAAATAAGTTTTCGATACAGTCTTGCGAAAGACGTGAAGGTAAAAAGTAATCAAAACCTCTGTCACGCAGTAAAACTGAAGTTAATTGAAGGACTGTTGTTGTAGACATTATCACAGCTGTTTGAAAAGGCTTCCAATTTCCCTTCTGTCCTACTTTTAAGCCTTTGAAAAGTTCAATTACTTCATTTAGAAAATCGATCGCTTCTCTAAATTTTTCTACGTTCTTAAATCCTAAGGCTAAATATAAATTTCTTCCACTCATTATTCGAAACCATCGAGTAATAAATTTAATAAACCAAGCAGTCGTTTTTCTGGCATCGTTTAAGTTTGCTAACAATTCAAGAGCTATCCCTACTTGATCACTAAATACTGCTGTAGCTGTATTCACTCGCATTTTTTGGAAATGATTATTTTTAGACAAATATTCAGATTTTAACTTAGGAGCTAACTTTATATCACAATTTTTATCAGCTATGAGAACATCGTTTAAATGACTAGAATTAGCTATATTTGTAGGTAATGCAAACTTATTAACAAAATAATCTGGAATGATTATGGTTTCATTATTTATAAAGCCAGTTTTAATATTTTTTAAAGCATGAGGTACGTCCGAATAAAAGTACAAAAGCTTATCATTAGAGCAAGGATGCTTACAACTATTTTTAATTATTACACTTGAAACTTCTATTCCAAACGCTCTCCACATTGCTCGATTGCTTGGTCCCATATCCGAAGTGACATTATGAACAACTAAACCAATTTCCTCAGCTTTTCTTATAATTGCTTCAATTATAGGTTTTAATTTTTCGCCGTTTACTTTATTACCAGTTAAATAATACGCAACCACTTGTTTCCATCTTGAAGCAATTCCAGCTAACATAAACACGAGACCGTGAGTAGCAATAATACTTGTGTCATGCTCTGGTAATGTAACGTTGCCAATGATTGTATTTGTTGATGCATCATAAAAAGTACCAGCGGTAATACTCAT
The DNA here is from genome assembly GCA_901521435.1 of Crematogaster levior. Taxonomy (NCBI): domain Eukaryota; kingdom Metazoa; phylum Arthropoda; class Insecta; order Hymenoptera; family Formicidae; genus Crematogaster; species Crematogaster levior. The sequence goes on from CABEGB010000635.1 coordinate 439,791, forward strand.
TTCATCGAGCACTAACGTACAATCTTTATCAATCTCTTTCTCAAATCTAGATATTTTAATTTTCATAAATTCAAAAATTTCATTTATTATCCCACTTTTGAATTTAAGATTTTCTAACTTTCTACTTAAGGTGCGAATAGAAGGAAGAGGGAAATTTTCTTTTAACAATTCCTCATAACCCGCAGTACCACATGCAAATTTTATTTTATAAGCTTTTATCAATGTACTATTACACCATTTTGGTATTTTTTTGTACTTTCCAGACAACAAATTTAACTGATCTTCATTGAAAATCTTATTTATATTAGAAGCTATTTTATTATTTCTTACTTCAGCTTGAAGTCTTTTGATTTTCCTTTTTGCCTGTTGTAATTTTTTTTTCATTTGCAGTCTTAAACGTTCACTTTTTTTCCAAAGCATCTCCAATTGCTCTAAACGTTGTAAAACACGTGGATCTGAAGTTTCTGTTCTATTAGATGGAATGCCTAATACATCATTTTTTTCTGCTTCGGTAATATCTTCATTGATTTTCATTTCTTCTATTTCATTTGAAGTATTTTCTATCTCTGCAGCTTCAGTTATTGTGTTTTGTTTTGTTGTAGATGTTGACAAATTCTCACCAAATATTGTTGGTATTGCATCAAATTTCAATCTGCGTGAGCCATCTTTTCTCGTTATCCACATATCAGAGGCAAAATGGACCTGCGTAGAAAATATAAATTTATATAACTTTTTGAATGTACAATTATATTTTTTTCATCACATTTAAAGTCAATTAAGTCTCGATTTAGTATATTTAAAGCGTTTTAAACTTTTGTTCTAAATTTAAAATATTTTTACAAAACTTATTTCAGCAAAAATTAAAACAGTTTGGTATAACAGTTTGCTTTTGATTATAACGTACATAACATAATCTTGCATCCAAAGTTGGAATCCAATCTGTACGATTTATATTCTGGATCCATATTTTTTTTCTTTCCGAATCTTTCGGAAATCGACACATCTGATGCCCTTTTTTGTTTGAATTGGTGCAATAAGCGGCACAGCAACTACTTGGCATTTGGATTTATTCACCTATTTTATTTGAAAAAAAAAATTATTTTTTAAATTACATTGAAAATACGCAAATCATATACTTTCACTCATAATACTTTCACTTTCAATAAAAATTATATATAAATTACTTTTTATAAAATCGAATACAAAATACAGTCTATCACAGGCCGAGGCTGTTTTCTTTTGACAGATGACAGGTTAAATCGGCTAGGCTTACTCTGTCAGTTATATCTATCTTTCTCTCTCACACTTCCGGTTTGATCCCAAGCGACGGCAGCCAATCAGCAATCGTTAACACATTGTCCGATCTCTGTTATAGTATCTCTAGCTCAAACGATTAAGTACTCCTTCATTACTCCGTCAAAATTGACAATTGCTCGCCTTTTAAAATTGATATTTTTAAAAATATTTACAAAAAATGTAACACTTTAATTTTTTATTGAAATATATATATTTATTATAAATTAATTTTTATTGAAATATATATTTCTACTAAGTTTTTGTAACTATATGCAACATAAAACGATTGCTCCTCACACAGCAAAAGTGGATTTCCGTAATATCATTAGGATCTTGCCTAAATCAGAATATTATTGAGATATCTAAAATCGGCAGATATCTGCAGAATATTTTCAAAATAAACTAATGTCCGCTTTCATGTAAACGCTGAGATATTTCTAGTTTTAGAAATATATTCGTAGGATATTATACAGATATGTTATAATAACATCGGTCTCTCTCTCTCTCTTTCTCACACACACACACACACGCGCGCGCGCGCGCGCGCGCAGACAGAATATACATCTCAATTTGTTGCATGTATATCAATACACGTACTAGAGATTATTATGATAATTAAGGGAATGCTAGCGTTGTCTGTTTTGTTTTTACAACAAAATTATCATAATTTTCCAACACATGGCTTTTTATATTGGCTATATAGAATTAAAAATCCTTTTCTAGGATTAAAGTATACACATAAACGAAGTGCGGATGACTTGAATATACATTGAAAAAGAAAAAAAGTAATAAAAAGTATAAATTCACATATCTATTTACCGACTTTCTAAATTAATGGCGTCTCGATCTGTCAACTTGTGAAAATATTCACTTCCTATAAAAGTTATGTAGCTTTTATGCATAAAGCAATACCCAAGCGCATTGCAGACAGCACAGTAGAACATTGTAAAATTGTACAAACCAGAGTTGGGCACGTATTATACATGCGGTATTAGACATGTATTATACATGGTATTCTACAGTATAATACATCACTTAGGCTACGTTCCGTTTCACGCATGATGCGTGCATGATCTATAGTATACGTAACGTGTACTATAGATAAATGCGCGCATATGCGTGAAACGGAACGCACCCTTAGTTTTATACATATTATACGCTATGTGGTGCCATCTCTACATTATGGCTACGTTTACATCGTGGACTTGATACGCGTATCAAATAGTAAATAACTAGTACATTGATTCAGCTATTGGCTGATCAGCTCAAATATACTACTTGATACGCGTATCAAGTGCACGATGTAAACTAGGCCTATAGGTTTGTTCGCGTCGCTTGCCCCAACATGCTCCTACTCGCTCCAAACTATAGTATTACGTTACGTATACTATAGATTGGAGCGTATTAGAGTGAGTAGGAGCACATTGGGGTATTGCGACGCAAACAAACCCTATGATATATACCATCGACATTTCGATGATATGTAGATTTGTAGATTACAGTGTTTATCGTTTACATAACATTTAAGCCTCCTCTACAATCGACAAGAGTCTTGAAGTCGTAAATCCAGTCGTAAATCGCATTTAAATTTGTGTTTGAGAGGTTATTTTCGGTCGCAAAGAAGTCATAAATGGAATCAATTCGAATGACTGCGACTATGACTGCTTTGCGACCGAAAATAACTTCATTCATATATGACTTACGACTATGACTACGGGTTTGTTCGCATCGCAATACCCCAATATGCTCCTACTCACTCCAATACGCTCCAATCTATAGTATACGTAACGTAATACTATAGTTTGGAGCGTATTGGAGTGAGTAGGACATGGATCTAAAAAGATATGGATGGAGTCTATAGCAAGGGGGCTGTGAAATTTGCGGTAAGGGGAATGCATAGTGCTGTCTCTTTCTGTAGGTAACCTTCGGCTTTGTAACGAATGTAACCGAAGATATCCGAACTGCGCATTGCGTCTTGTATGGGATATATAATCTTTCGGGAATCATCGGATATGCGACGGAAACATACGAAGGTTATCTACAGAAAGAGACAGCACTATGCATTCCCCTTGCCGCAAATTTCACAGTCCCCTTGTCCGTATACACACTTTAGACTCCATCCATATCTTCTTTAGATCCATGGAGTAGGAGCATGTTGGGTCAAGCGACGCGAGCAAACCTTACGACTTCAAGACTCTATTGTAGAGGAGGCTTTATAAGTAGAAAACAATGACGTATATACCTAGACCAAGCATTCCTATACTTCTGCCATAGCAGCGAGTGAAGCCGGAAATAACAGTTTAGAACAGAGTGAGAAAGTTGATTTTCCGACTTCACTCTGGGGTACGTTCCAAAACCTTACCCGGGTGCACTATAATACTAGAAGTACTATAGCATACGTGACATATACTATAGCAACTTCTAGTGTTATAGTCACCCGGGTAAGGTTTTGGAACGTACCCCTAAATGCTTGATCTAGGTCTTAGAACATATATACCTGGAAGGGGAATAAAGGATCGAGCCTGTGTCCAAGTTGGGTGCGAGAGAGAACCACGTTTTAAAGAAAGAGAAGGGTAGATTGTTACCTCCGACCGCAATGCGCAAGCGCGAATTAGCGAAACGGCGCACAGCGTTAGCGCGTTTTATTGTTTGTAAGAGAGGTTAAGATTAGGAAATGACGGTGTCACCTAAAAAGTTATATTTCAAAGTTATATTTAAAGTTAATTTCAAAGTTTTATTTCAACGTTATATTTAAGAAAAAATGCCAGGCCCATATTGTGTCTTATGCGGTAAACGTGATAAATCGGTATCTTATCATGGGTAAGTAATACTGTAATATTTTGTATAAACAGTAAATTATGGGATTAAATATAACTCTCTCTCTCTCTCAGTACGATTCTTGTTGATAATAAAAATTTAATATTAATTTTATTCATTATGACACCCGCACGGAATGGGGGAGTTCCAGGTTCGAGTCCTGGCTGAGGTAATATTTTTCGCAATAAATTATTTATATGTGGGGGATGGGGGGATTCTCATTGACACTAACGTTTGAAATCAGGTTGATTTCATGTTAGTGAGTTGCGTTTTAAAGTTCGACTGTGTCGACGCGCACCTTATATTTAATTGTGTACTGCGATTGCGCAGATCATTGATTGGCAGAAAGATCCAATGCTCGACCGTTAAGAGGCAAAACTGATGTTTATTTCTTTACTATTAATTTTATTCTTTCTCAATAGATTTCCGAAAAACGACGAATCTCGTAAGAAGTGGCTGGATTTTTGTGGCATTGATGAAAATGTTTTAAACACAGCTACTAAACTGTGTTCAAATCATTTTGACACTGTCCGACATTACTTATCAGTTATTCAATCATTGTCAATTGTATCTCAATTAAAAATTACATTTACAGTTTTAAACGGCGCGGTGAGCGTGGAGCGTGACGTGGGCGTCATCCGCGCTTGCGCATTGCGAGCATAGGTTAAAAGCTATCTTTCTCTCTCGTACCCAACTTAAACACAGATTTTTACCATGGAGAACAATAGCAATTCCCCTTCCAGGTATATATGTTCTAAGTATTTTACAGTAAAATACTGTAAAATGTAAAAAACCCTAGAAATGGTCGAATAACCCTGGTACAAACTGAGCCTAGTGGTCTAATTAATAAAAGCCATGTGTTAGAAAATTTTAGTCCCTACGCGCCCGAAATCGGTACAACAGAGTGAAAAAGTAACAAATTTAGTTTATAGATATTGTAGTAGAGGGTGTTGCAATCTTCTGTTAAGTAGAGACCCTTTAATAAGAGTCTGGCCATCAGAGACGTGGTTTTGATTGGTCCGCCATTTTTTCTCTAATCTAAAGCCAACGGCACACGGTACGATTTTTCGTAGTAGATCGCATACGAGTTCATGGTATAAATACAAGGGTATGCTCATCTCGTATTCACCCACTGCGCAGTCAAAGTGTGACGTCACACTCAGAGCCAATCAGACAATCCGAACGGTTCGACTAAACATGGCGACCCTCAGTGCTTGTTAGGACAAGAACCTACATTAGAGTGAGGGTAATTAATCAAACTATTGCTATAGAAAATAGATTTCAGAATAAGAAAAAAAAATTAACCAAATTTACAAATAATAAATCCTTTTCATAGTATCCTTATGTTGTTATTATTATTGTGGTCATTAAACTATCTGCATAAAGTGACGTAAGTGAGGGAGCTCAAATCTACGTAATCGATAAAAATGTTAATATCTAAGAAAAAAATGCTAATACCTTAACGAAAAAGATATTAATATTTTTATGTTTATTTTATGTTAAATTTTTCTATATTGAGTTTATAATGTTTATTTATATTATACTTTATTACAGAATATTTATTAGTTCATAAAATATTCAAAATAGATTTTTTTCTGCAAACTTTAAATCAAATGTATATTTGACGAGAATGCTGCTAATATAAGCTGCTTGGAAACAATAGTTTCAAATTTACCGCTTATCTGTGACGTCACACTTTGACAATTTTGATTGGTCGCGTGCGCAAGAGCATACCCTTGTATTTATACCATGTACGAGTTAGCCACTACGCATGAGAGCGAGAGAAAGCGAGCGTCTTTCGCTCTCTCTCACTCTCGTGCTTAGTGGCTAACGCGTATGCGATCTACTACGAAAACTCGTACCGTGTGCCGTCGGCTTAAGTGGGGATAACTTAAGCGCAAGCGTATGATCATGAAAATCGAGACATTACTAACTAATTGCACTGTTCGACAATATCACGTGATTAGAGAAAAAATGGCGGATCAATCACGATCATTGACGTACTGGACGGAGCGTAAGGTCCATTGAAGTACTGAACGGAGCGTACAGACGCGGGGAGTGAAGATTTTAGGGGAGGACATATTGTCTGGCGACATTAGTAATGCCATCTAGGTGCAGGGAGCAAGAATATAAAAGAAAACATTGTGACATTGTCAAGATTTAGAAGTATTATTTTTCTAATTTTTGTACTGAAAAATAATGAAAAATGCCACTTTGTGTTGCAACCGACTGCTGCAATAAAAGTTATCGAAAGACTAAAGGTCAAATAAGTGTAGAACAAAATGTTAAAATCACATAACACCGGCAAGTATATTGCATTCATAACTTACAAAATATGTACTGTTTTTTTATATCAATAAAGTAAGATTTTTAATTAAAAGTTTACTACTTAAACATATTTGTTCCAAACACTAGTTAGCTTTTATGTGGCATTTTATAAAAGAACTTTATTTGTTATTAAATGAAATTGATTTTATATAAAATTAAGTTGTTTTATCTCATTAGATTTCCACAAGATGAAGAAAAAAAATTAACTTGGGTAAAAATTATGGGTCTTTGTAAAGAAAGTTTACCCAAGTCTCCACATTTATGTTCATTACATTTTTCGAAGAACGATTTTGATCGTACCTCTCTGACGCGAACACGATTAAAAGAAAATGCTATTCCAATTGTAAGTATAATTTTATAATTTGATTTTTATTGTGTTTGTAATTTTCATAACTTTAAATGCATATACCATCTTGAATTATATTCTGATTATGGATTCTTCTACAGAATATATTCTGATTATGGATTCTTCTACAGAATATTGTCTTATTTATTTGTATTGATATTTATTATTATAAATTATATTACTCAGTAGTTAGATTTTATTTGACTTTCATATTTCTTGGTTTATACTTTATTATTAATTGTCAGATATATCAATTATTAGATTATCATTATATAGCATTTATGAATTAATAAATATATTATTAAAATCTATTTTATACATAAAGCCAAATATCTCAGAAGATACAAAAGAAGTTGAAATTCCATCTTTAGTTAATTCAGAATCAGTGGACAATAATGATTTGACTGTAAGTACTTCTCTTGAGCATGAGATTAATTACAATTAACTAATTGCATATTTAAATCAATAACAATATTATATTCACAGATGAGCATTTCAGATGAGCATTTAGGGTACAGTCACATGGTGCGTGATGCGTCATGCGGGATAGAGCGTCCGTCATAGAAACAGCCAATCACACACACAACTCGTACGGGATGCGTTATGCGGAATAGCTCTGATTGGCTGTTTCTATGACGGACGCTCTATCCCGCATGACGCATTACGCACCATGTGACTGCACCCTTACAGATGAGTATTTCAGAAAGTAATGATGAAAGTGAGACGATTGAAACTTCTTGTAAGGTATGAAATAATTTTCATCTTTGATATTTATGTTAAAATTTGATGGAATATTTTCATTTCTTGTGCATTATGAATAAACAATGAATAAAATTTTTAATTTTACAATTATAGTTGGTGTCAGAAACAGAAATACAAACACTCAAACATCATATAGAACAAGATATTGATGATAGTGATGATAACAATGAAATTATATTTAAAAAAAAAGGACGTTGTTCAACATTTAATGCTGACACTGATCAAAGATTAGAGGAATCACGAAGAGTAAAATTTTTACTCAAAGTATTATTTATTAGCCAATCAAAAGGTATATTATTAACGGCAGGTGCGAGTATTGAAGCAGAAAAACAAGCGTCAAGAAAAACAGATCAATTAAGTACAATGTTAGAAGAATAGATATAAGAAAGAGAGAAATATCTGTAAGAAAAGAGAGATATAAGAGAGATATAAGTTTTGTAATAATAATATTAACATTATTTACGTAATACTCTTTTAATTGATAAATAAATTTATTCAGAAAATATTTTTAAATAAATTGTTTCATATATTTCATATAACCAACTAATGTAGTGATATTTTTACATTATTTATACAGAGAACAATAACTTTCATATTTTAGATATTTTTAAACATATGAAAAACATTTTTAACTAAAAAGTCATAATAATGCTGTTTCATGTAATCAATGTTGTTAAAATTAAGTTCATTTTATTGATTATAAATTGTAATAACAATTTTAAAAATAGTTTTATACATACATACATAAATATGTATATAGTTAATTTAATGATTGTGTGTAATGGAAAATAATTTTCTACAATAAATATATACAGGGTGACCCATTTTAATCTATGACCCCAAATATTTCCGTTCCCTTGCATTTTACAAAAAAATGTTTCAGATAAAAGTTGTATGGTTTTAAGGGGGTCATAAAACAATTTTATTGGTTTGACCTTGGATAGTCGTTTGAAGGTCACATGAAGGTCACCTTTAATTTCTTAAATTGAAACCATTATTTTTCATTACATATTCTTGTAGCTTATTTTGAGAGCTTTCCAAAACACTATAATAAAGTTATTTTCCATTAAGTATTTGTCGCGTTATGAGGTTTAAAAGTTACGATACTGCCGGCATTAGCATTATCCGAGATGTACCACGTGACGGTCAGATTTACATCTCTTGTGTGTGTGTGTGTGTGTGTGTGTGTGTGTGTGAAGGCGGGTATTTAAAAATGATTAAGTATTTTATTGAAGGTATTCAAAGACACGTCCACCTTGCTGGATACATAAACGCAATCTTTTATGAAAATTGTTACGCACTCTATTAAGAACAGTTGGTGTTATGCTTCTGAACATGTTACGAATACGTTGCTGCATATTTTCAATAGTCGTCGGCTCAGTCTCGTACACTTTTTCTTGAACATATCCCCAGAGAAATAAATCCAATGACGTCAGATCCGGAGATCTAGGAGGTCACTCCTGAGTTTGATTACCTAAATCAATCCATTGTCTTCCGAATACATTATTTAAATAGTGAAGAAATATGGACCAATAACTGAGAAAAATGCTATGATATCAAGAGAAATTAGACGTTGGTCCATATTTCTTTCAAGCAAACCTTAATGCGCAAAATTATTTATTTTTTTTTGCAAAATTAGTTACCGATTCTTTTAGAAAATGTTGATCTTTAGACACGTATTCGAATGTGGTTTACGCAAGACGGGGCGCTCGCTCACAGAGCACGCGACGTCAGGGACTATCTTGATATCTCTTGATTTATAAAAATACAAAAACCTGCTTGAAAACGAACTACCAGGATTACTTGAAGACCTGAGCATCGAATTGCGACAAAACATGTGGTTTCAACATGATGGTTGTCCAGCACATTATTTGTTAGCAGCACGCGAAGTATTAAATCGAGTTTACTGTAATCGCTGGATCGGTAGAGAAGGTACGGTGAATTGGCCAGCCAGATCGCCTGACCTTACCTCGCCAGATTTCTTTTTATGGGGTTACCTAAAAGATGTTGTTTTTAAAGAAACGCCTACCACCCGCGAAAATATGATGCAACGAATAAGGGATGCTTGCGCCGCAATTACACCAGACATGCTTTTAAGATGCGTGCAGGCATTTGCAGCACGAGTCAACAAGTGCATCGAAGTTGGCGGTCATCAATTTGAACATTTAATTTAATTGAATGGTGAGATGCAAGGGAACTCACCGAAAACAAACACCTCAAAGGTGAGAGGCGAGGGGACTCACCGAAAACAAGCACCCCGAAGGTGAGAGGCGAGGGGACTCACCGAAAACAAGCACCCCGAAGGTGAGAGGCAAGGGGACTCACCGAAAACAAGTACCCCGAAGGTGAGAGGCGAGGGGACTCACCGAAAACAAGCACCCCGAAGGTGAGAGGCAAGGGGACTCACCGAAAACAAGCACCCCAAAAGTGAGAGGCGAGGGGACTCACCGAAAACAAGCACCCCGAAGGTGAGAGGCAAGGGGACTCACCGAAAACAAGTACCCCGAAGGTGAGAGGCGAGAGGAGTTTGATTCGTTAGGTACTTTCCTCAAAAATTGTTATAAAAATTACTAAAATTTTCTTAAAAATTGTTATCCAATGCCCAGTCTCAATCTTTCGTTACCCCCACTATCTTTCTATTTCATCGTTTACAGCGCCATCTGTCACGAATCAAAAAAAATGTTTCGAATAAAACTTACTTATTTTTTTATGGAGAATCCGAATCTGCAATAAAAAATGGGGGTTCCCGTTTGAGATTTAAAAGTTGCCCCCCACCCTACCCCCAGGGGAGCGGGGGCAGGGTCAATTTTGGTATCATTCGACGACGCTCTTCGACAGGAACAACTTTTATTTTGGATATTATGTCGTCCAATGCGTATTTTTTTAGTTATTTCGATTTGTCAGGTTACATGGGACACCCTGTATATCTCTCTCTTATCTATTCTTCTAACATTGTACTTAATTGGATGATCCGTTTTTCTTGACGCTTGTTTTTCTGCTTCAATACTTGCACCTGCCGTTGATAATATGCCTTTTGATTGGCTAATGCTTTGAGTAAAAATTTTACTCTTTGTGATTCCTCTAATCTTTGATCAGTGTCAGCATTAAATGTTGAACAACGTCCTTTTTTTAAAAATATAATTTCATTGTTATCATCACTATCATTAATATCTTGTTCTATATGATGTTTGAGTGTTTGTATTTCTGTTTCTGACACTAACTATAATTGTAAAATTAAAAATTTTATTCATTGTTTATTCATAATGAAAGAAATGAAAATATTCCATCAAATTTTAACATAAATATCAAAGATAAAAATTATTTCATACCTTACAAGAAGTTTCAATCGTCTCACTTTCATCATTACTTTCTGAAATACTCATCTGTAAATGCTCATCTGAAATGCTCATCTGTGAATATAATATTGTTATTGATTTAAATATGTAATTAGTTAATTTTAATTAATCTCATGCTCAAGAGAAGTACTTACAGTCAAATCATTACCCAAGTAACACAGGTTATCCATTTTTGCTTCAATAGCTAAAATGAAGCTGTCAAAACGTTTTCCAAACTTCAAATATAGCTATATTGCTTCAAATGCTAATTTGCTGCATATTTAGCTATAAAGTGACAATTATAACTAAATAAAAATCTCAAAAAACAGCCACAGTCATTTAGCTATATTTATAGCTGTTGCAGCGTTTTTGTAGTTAAAAGAATGCTTTAAAACAGCCTATCCATTTTATCATCAGCTATATCCATTTTATCCATATTTATAGCTGTGGCAGCGCTTTGGCAGTTAAGAAGAATGCTTTAAAACAGCTATATTCATTTTATCCATATTTATAGCTGTGGCAGCGCTTTGGCAGTTAAGAAGAATGCTTTAAAACAGCTATATCCATTTTATCCATATTTATAGCTGTGGCAGCGCTTTGGCAGTTAAGAAGAATGCTTTAAAACAGCTATATTCATTTTATCCATATTTATAGCTGTGGCAGCGCTTTTACAGTTAAAAAGAATGCCTTAAAATAACAACTGCCGTTTTTTTTTTAAATTTAAAATTTAAAGCATTTTTCTTAACTGCAAAAGCGCTGCCACAGCTATAATTATGGATAAAATGGATATAGCTGTTTTAAAGTATTCTTTTTAACTATAAAAGCGCTATCACAGCTATAAATATGGATGAAATGGATATAGCTGTTTTAAAGCATTCTTTTAACTGCAAAAGCGCTGCAACAGCTATAAATATAGCTAAATGACTGTGGTTTTTATTTATTTATTGGCAGTTACTCTTCAGCTATTATGCCAAGAAGAGGGACTTGGGTACAAACATTCTAAACCTTTCATAACCCAAACCTTCTATTCTATTCTATTCTATCCTATCTTAACTCTATCCATACTTATCCTACCCTATCTACTTATACCTTTTACAATTAAACATATACCTTTTGACATTTAGCCTTTTTACATTTACAATTATACCTTTATCCTCTACATTTACATTTACATTTACATTTACCCTTCCTTTTACATTTACCTTTACATTTCTATCCGCATTTCCTAATAACATTTAACTTTGCCTTTTTCCTTGGCAAGATACATTTTCATTTAACCTTTACCTTCCCTCTATCTTAACTCTTCTTTTACCTCACCTTCTCATCCTTCCTCCCTAGCTTGCCACGAGTTTTCTCTTCTTCTCTCTCTAATTTTTCCCTTCTTATTTCTAGAATTTCCTTTTCTCCTTGTCTCCTTGGGTATTATAACCCCTGCCGCTTTCCTATTTAACTGAGCGTACATCTTCCCCCTCTTCCTCTTTCCACTACCTTCCTTTTGTTTTCCTTGGTAACTTTCCTTCCACCTTCAAGTTTTTCCAGCGTCTTCTTGAGTGCTCTTCCCCTCACTCTTTCTCAGCTTTATCCCCTGTTCCTTTCCACGTTCCTCTCTTCCTGTCCTCCTCTTCATTCCTCCCTGTATCTCTCCTACTTCTCCTTCCTCCTCTCCAAGACTTCACACATCCGTGCCTCTTCCTTTTTACCTGTGTGCCTTTCCTCTCCCTCGACTCCTTGTATCCTCTTTTCCTTAAACTGCCTCCACTAATACTTCCTCCTCTTCCCATACCTCTCCTCTCTAAATTCGTATCCTCCGCTCCTTCCTTGAAAACTTCTATCACTTCCTTCTCTCCTCTAAACCAACCTCCTCTTCCCTTCCTGCATTAATTCCTCCTCCGCCTCTTCTACTCCTTCCTCTTCTCTCTCCTCTTCTTCTGTCCCCTGTCTATCTTCCCTCCCATGGGCATGTAAACCGCAACTCCCCTTCCTCTACCTTAAATCTATTTACAAAGTTGTTATCCTTATACCTTACATTACAATCGCAAGAACGCAAAAAAAACACTATTACAACAAATCTCCTTTACATCTCACACGCTTATACTTCCCCTATCCTCTATCCAACCCTGTTCTTCCCCCGCTTTCTATCTCTTTCCACCATATCCACTTGTCCTCAACTTTAACCTTACCCAATCCTATCTTTATTCTCTTCCCTTTATCCCTTTCCATCCTTGCCCATTGCCCTATCTTTTCCTGTATTTTCCTTTCCTCAAAAGTTAAATCATTTTCTATGAAAAAATTCTCCCCCATTAGCCTATTTTTCTTCCTCATCACTTCCTTCTTCATTTCCTCATTCTCTAAGCACACCACTATTACACTTCCGCTCTTCCAACTCTTTCTCACTTTTATCGCTACCCTTAACTTTTCCCAAACTAACTTTTCTATCCCACCCCTCTCCTCTATTTTTTCCCATTCCAACCCTCTAATTATGAAATTCGCTCTTTTTTCATCCCTTTCCTTATCTCTAGCCATTCTTCTCAAAACCCCCACCTCCTTTTCACTCAAGCTCTCACTCCTTCCCCCTATACTCACCATACTTCCCCCTAAACTTCCCCAGCTACTCAGCCCCCTCTCACTCCCCTCGGTACCCTTCTCTGATCCCTCCCTACTTCCCATCTGCACCTCCTTCTCTTTTCTCCTCTCCTCCTCCCTTCTTCTATTCTCTTCCCTTTGCTCAACCATAAATCTTTCCATTAAAACTATCCTTACCTCCATATCCTTCCATTTCCTGTCCCATTCCTCACTCAATTTACCCAACTCCTGCCTGCAGATCTCCCTCATTCTATCCTCCTCCATATCCATTCTAAAACTCACTTTCTTTTCCTTTTTTCCTTCCTTTTCCACGCCCTTTCCTTGTTCCTTTATCCTACTTTCTTTCCCGCCTATCGCCCCTTTCTCCTCCCTAGCTCTCCTCATTCTTACTATCCTAACCTCTTTCCTTAACCTCCAAATCTCTCGCTCACACAGTCTATCTCCACTCACTCCTTATTCACTACAAATCCCGTCTTCCCTCCACCCCTCCTTCTGCCCTCTCATCCAAACTCTCCCCTTCACCTATTTATTCCCCTATCCTACCTTTATTATTCGCTCTAACTCACAATTCCCCATTTTCGCTCGCAACACACAACCGCTCTTACACACTCCTCCTAACCAAGTCCAATGACTGTGGTTTTTGAGATTTTTATTTAGTTATAATTGCCACTTTATAGCTAAATATGCAGCAAATTAGCATTTGAAGCAATGTAGCTATATTTGAAATTTGCAAAACGTTTTGACAGCTTCATTTTAGCTATTGAAGTAAAAATGGATAACCTGTGTTACTTGGGAATAAAATATCGCTGTAACAGCAGAAGTAACAGCATGAACAGCTCGAGTATGAATAATAAAACATTAGCAGATTTAAAAAAACTGCGAAAATTTAAATGTGGTTCAACGTATTATCGAAAAATTCAACGGCGTTTAAATGCTACGAATATACTACTAAGATCTAGTGTTGAATCAGCTACGATAGTACATTCTATTCAAAGTAATACGAATTACTTGAGTGATGCAAAAAATATTGGTTCAACTTCAATTTCGTCGCAGGGAGTGCAACAGAAACCCATAGAATCGGATGCAATTTTAGTGTCTAAAGACTTTCCTCCGCAAATTAATGCCAGTACAGCTGCATCAACAAATTGTGATATAGAATTCAATACATCATCAGATAACGACGATTCAATCAGCGAAGATGATAATGATTTTGTGAAAAATGGAGACATCGATTTACGAGAATCATTATCAAAGTGGGCAACGTCTTTTAATATTTGCCATAGTGCGATAAAATCATTACTATAGACATTTTAATTCGTTTCAACGTGGCTGATATTCCTGGAGATCCTAGATCGTTATTGGTAACTCCAAGAACAGTATTAACAATTACAATGGGAGATGGACAATATTGGCACAATGGACTACAAACATGTCTTGTGAAATGCTTTTCTCATTTAGAAAGTTCAATAGACATTGCATTAAATTTTAATATAGATGGTTTACCAATACACAATAGCTCAAAAATGCAGTTCTGGCCAATATTATTTTCGATAGATCGTATGGATATAGAACCAATGGTTGTCGGAGTATTTTGCGGAGCAAGTAAACCTCCATCACCACAAGAGTATTTAACTCCTTTTATCGATGAATTGTTACCAATTGTAGAAAATGGCATTATTATCAATGGATATAAAATAAATTAGATTAGATGCTTCATATGTGATACTCCTGCCAGGTCTTTTATAAAAGGTAAACTATATGGACAAAAATGTTTTATAATACAGCATTTATTAAAATTTTTTTATTAATCATATTCATCATTTATTTGAATCAATTACTGTAGTCCAGACAATATTTTTTTAAATAAAAATATTACATTTTATTATAAAAATCATTTTCTTGTAGGCACCGTAAATTTCAACGCTTACAATTCATGTCTGAAATGTACAACTACTGGTGAATACTATCATAAAGAACGTCGCATGAGTTTTCCACGTATTGATATGCCAAAAAGAACAGACGCATCATTTCGCACCAAGTCAGATCCAGATCATCACAAAATGGATACACCTCTAGTAAAGCTTCCTATTGATATGATAAAAGCTTTTCCGGTTGCTGATTCGTTACATTTACTGAACCTTGGTATAATGAAACGATTTTTAACTGGCTGGGTGTATGGAAATTTTAACTACAAAACAAAGTGGTCTGCTAATGTAATAAATCAAGTATCAGATTTGCTTGTACGATGTAGAATGCCAAGCGAAATTCATCGTGTTGTTAGAGCACTTGATTGCTTAAAGTTTTGGAAAGCTACTGAATACCGAACTTTTCTACTTTATTTAGCACCAGTTATTTTAAAAGATTATCATTCCGAAGAAGTGCAAAGGTTGCAAAGGTTTTTTTCCAAGTTTATCATTTCAGCTTCTGAAGTTATCGGTATCATCTTTTTAATGTCTAATTCCAAATTATTATCAGAAACATTTGCCTTTTGAGATGTTGCTGAACTTCTATCTTTAATTAAAATGTCGACTAAATTATCAAATTTGACATGCATTGCAGCTAAGTCTCGCATAATAATTTTTTGATTTGAAAGTATTTTATTATAATTTTCTTGTACTGGAAGAAACAAGTTTTATTAATATATAAAATAAATTAGTTGTTAACAGTAATATACCGAGTGCATACTTGCAGAAATATCACCAAAGGCATTTTGAATTTGAAAATCATAAGGCAACGAGATGGATCCATCTACATTAAGATCAGCTAAAATAGTAGAATTCTCTTTCATTTGATTATCGCTGATTTTTTTAACATGTGGTAATTGATGAGTAATGCTTGCAGTATTTCTCTCTGTTATATTCTTATTAGTTATAGGTGGTATAAAAACTTCCTCCAAACTTTTTATGTTTGCACTTGTTATAATTGCACTAGTTTTAGCAATATTATCTATATCAGTCATCATTTGATTAAGCTTTATAGATGTTTCTAGAGAAGAATTTTTTTGTTTGTTTTGTCCCGGATTTTGCTTTTTCAAAAAACTGTAAATAAATACATTATAAGATTTTTTTATGATTTTATATGATCTATAAATAACATCATTTACATTGCAAATTTTATTATATTCGAATCAATTTTATACACTTACTTTTCTTCATCTTCAGTGTCACTAAATTGAGCCAAATATCGTTCTAATTCGTTTGCTTCTTTAAAACTTGTAATTGAGTGTTTTTTAACAGAACAATCCTGCTTCGACCACCTATCATAATTAGGTAAATTATTAGCGTCTTTTCGCAAAGACATGCCTTTCCGACCTGGAGGCCAATACAATATACCGTTTTTCTCCCAACTTTCGGGCACAGCACAAAGTTGAATTTTGTTATCCTCTACAATTTCAACGATTTTAAACATCTTTCAGAGAAAATTGTTGACACTCGTTTCTTAAAAGTTATTTAATGGTTATGTTTGAACGCTTACAGAACACTCTTGAGAGTGAAAAACGTATTGTTGTAATCTGGCTGCGATATTAAATATGAAAGCCAAAAAAAGAAGAATTACAGCTAAATAGCTTTGACAGCTAAAATACTGTTATTTGGCTGTAGTTTTAGAAATTATAGTCAAATTAAAGTCAAATTACAACTAAATAGCTGGATAAACTGTTTTAGCTATAATTTGGTTATTATATCGTCTGTGACAGTGAAGGAAGATATTTTGATTCGTTCGAGCATATTTCAGCTGTATTAATTAAAATACAGCCAAAATAGCTGTAATTTGTATGTCACAGCAAAAGCAAAGAGTAACATGACTATCGAGTTGTATATTAAATTTAACATGTATTTGCGACGGTCAAGCGGACCCATGCGATCATGTATGCAACTCTAACATTATTACTTAAGGATCTGTGTGTAGTTCTGTAATCAGTGTACTTATGAATTTGCATCCGCGCTTGTATACTTATAACTATCTTATAAATTGTAATAATTTGTAATAATTTGTAATAATTAATCAATCCTTAAATTTTACCTAAATTTAATGAGGCAAAGATTTCGGGTTGTCAGAGGTTCAAACTCAGTTAAAGCAAAAAATTTTTTTCTAATTTATTTCAAAATTTTTACGTAATTCTACAATTAAAATTTCATTGAATATTAATTCATACACGATAAACATTCTCTATTTATTAATATATCTTAATAACAATACTGCCATTGCTGTAATGTGACTATGACAATAGCTTTATTGGGGTAATGCAAGTTGTGAAAACGTTATCACAGTCAAATAGCTATACAGCTAAATGGTTGTGAGAATGTTTTTGCAGCCAAATCCTCAAAAGCCAAATAGCTGTAGAAATGCTTTGACAGCCAAATTCTCAAAAACCAAACAACTGTAGAAACGTTTTCACAGCTAAATCCTCAAAAGTCAAACAGCTGTAGAAACATTTTCACAGCCAGAAAAAGCGTCCCATTTTTGCTACCACAACGTTATTATAACATCATAAAAACGTCATGGAAAGTAGCTGTGCTTGACAAAATAGCTGTGGTTTTAGCTGTAACGACGTCAACACAACCGTTTCACAGCTCTTGGTGCTACTTGGGTATTGTCCACTGATTCTGAATTAACTAAAGCTGGAATTTCAATTTCTTTTGTATCTTCTGAAATATTTGGCTTTATGTATAAAATAGATTTTAATAATATATTTATTAATTCATAATTGCTATATAATAATAATCTAATAATTGATATATCTGACAATTAATATTAAAGTATAAACCAAGAAATATGAAAGTTAAATAAAATCTAACTACTGAGTAATATAATTTATAATAATAAATATCAATATTACAAATAAATGAGACAATATTCTATAGAAAAATCCATAATCAGAATATAATTCAAGATGGTATATGCATTTAAAGTTATGAAAATTACAAACACAACGAAAGTCAAATTATAAAATTATACTTACAATTGGAATAGCATCTTCTTTTAATCGTGTTCGCGTCAAAGAGGTACGATCAAAATCGTTCTTCGAAAAATGTAATGAATGTAAATAAATGTAAATAAATGTATAAATGTGGAGACTTGGGTAAACTTTCCTTACAAAGACCCATAATTTTTACCCAAGTTAATTTTTTTTCTTCATCTTGTGGAAATTTAATGAAATAAAACAACTTAATTTTATATAAAATCAATTTCATTTAATAACAAATAAAGTTCTTTTATAAAATGCCACATAAAAACTAACTAGTGTTTGGAACAAATATGTTTAAGTAGTAAACTTTTAATTTAAAATCTTACTTTATTGATATAAAAAAACAGTACATATTTTGTAAGTTATGAATGCAATATATACTTGCCGGTGATATGTGATTTTAACATTTTGTTCTACACTTATTTGACCTTTAGTCTTTCGATAACTTTTATTGCAGCAGCCGATTGCAACACAAAGTGGCATTTTTCATTATTTTTCAGTACAAAAATTAGAAAAATAATACTTCTAAATCTTGACAATGTCACAAACATGGTCACAAACAATATTTTCTTTTATATTCTTGCTCCCTGCACCTAGATGGCATTACTAATGTCGCCAGACAATATGGCGGCCCCCTCCTCCCCTAAAATCTTCACTCCCCGCGTCTGTACGCTCCGTCCAGTACGTCAATGATCACGATGCTTCAAATCGAGGTACATGGTGATATATGGTGATGGCCAGACTCTTATTAAAGGGTCTCTACTGTTAAGGTATAATTTCATGCAAGCGAAGAAAAGCTAGCGTTTATCTTCACTCCACCGCAAAGCAAAACAGCGTTAAAATGCTGTTCGCTTTCGCCTCTTACCTTTTCATGGAGCGAAGAAAAGCTAGTGTTTATCCCCACTCCACCGCAAAGCAAAGATGTGTTGAAACACTGTTCACTTTTGTCTCCTAACTTTTTCATGGTGTGTTTTCGTTGGCTTTTTATTTACTTGCAATAAACTAAGAACACTCGACGGATTTCCGAGGGAGCAATGGCAAAATAATAGAACTATAATAATAAAATAAATAAAATAAAATAAAAATAAACAGATTTTATTAGAATGTACCAGACAATTGTACTTTTCCAAATAAATTATTATCATCTTCTACTTTCCATAAATTTTTGAAATTATAAAATAGTATTATAAAATATAGTATTATAAAATAGGGACATGCATGAGAAAGTAAGAAAACTGAAGGTTTGTTCGCGTCGCTTGCCCCAACATGCTCCTACTCGCTCCAATACGCTCCAAACTATAGTATTACGTTACGTATACTATAGATTGGAGCGTATTGGAGTGAGTAGGAGCATATTGGGGTATTGCGACGCGTACAAACCCTGAGTAAATAATGTGATAATACTGTAGTTTAATTATGATTCTTTTCGCTTTGCAGCAGATATAATTTGTAACATTTGCAGCATTAATATATTTTAACTTTATTACTCTGATTTATAACCCCACTTTGATCTCAATGTTGTTTCGTTAAAAGTTCGACTCAATCGAACTTTTACAGTCATTCTACAATGAGTCGTTTTAAACCAATCATAGTTGAATTTAGAAAAGAATAATCGAATATGATTGGTCTATTTGCTTACGACTTACGACTAACAACTCATTGTAGAACAGGCCTTAGCGTTTCTTTGCTGGATGTAGCCATTTTAGCCATCTCTGTCGAAAATTGATGGAGAGGGGGTAAACGCTAGCTTTTCTTCGCTCGCATGAAATTGTACCTTTATACAAAGAATGAATTTTAATCAATGATATATTGCCCTTTTTGTTCAATGATCTTCTGCCATCTTTCGATAAGCTTCATGATTCCATTCTCGAAAAACTTCCTATCTGTAGCGAAGAACTGGGACCTTATTTTTTAAATCAAGCGATAATTATCGTATGCAGAAAGTATTACACGATCCGTATCGCATGCGACTTCGAAGTCGTATTTCTCCGCTACCATGCAATATGCTGTCTGCAATAATTTTCGTATACGATAGTTGTGTCTCCAAACTGTTTTCGAACAAATTATTCTGCTTTAATATTTCTCCTTTCTTATTGCTTTAAATAAGATGTTGAAAACTTCAGTAGTATTTTATTTTTTCACATTTAATGTAATGAAAATAATTTGACAATTCTGATATGGAAATTGTATTTATGTAACTTATGAATAAATACAGTACAGTTTTTTTGTAATTTTTACATTTTGACGTATAAAATTTTATTTAAACAAATTGTTCATTTTGTCCGGATTTTGGTAGCGGACCTTGTATTACACATACAATACACATACAACTGCGACAAAGCTTTTTATTCTACAGATTAGTAAAAATTGATATAAGTAATTGTGTTATATGATAACACGAAGTACTACGAAGGACATTTGTATAATTGCGATACAAATTGATAAAATTTATCGATATTTTGTATGCATATTTAATTAAAAATATATAATGCCAAGAAATACATAGCGGGCGCCTATATGTATATCATGTTTTATTTCTGTTTTAAATGCCTTGGTATCTATGCATTTCCGCGCGTTATAACACGTGTCATACATATGCTTTTTTCAAATGCGCGCGCGTTTGATTTGAGAGAGAGGCGAAACTTATATAATAATAGAGAGGAAGTGAGATAGAATATCAATGCCTTGATTGGTTACACACTTCGCACGCGCATGTGCAGTTCATTTTTATTCACACTGAAATCGGGAGAGTTGCGCTGCATATACTATGGTATATATATATAATATATATACAGGGTGCATCAGGTATTTGAGGACACTCACATATGTGCTTGGCACTTCATAGCAATGATTGATTTTTTTTTCTTTTTTTACCTCAAATTATAAATGGAGGACAATAAGCTAACTCAGGAAATGAAAAGATACGCTGTTATCGTCGCTATACACGCGAATCACAGCGATCTTGAAATCTCTCGATTTTTGAAAGTCGCCCGATCCTTTATTAACAAAGTTCGTCGAGAATTAGAAGTATCTGATGGCAATGTAAAAAGTGTTGCCAAGCGCAAAAAACATGAAACACGTTCCGACAAAGTTAGAACATCACAGTTTGTGCAGCAAGTCCAGGGCATTATTGATGAAGACCCTTCAAAGTCCATAAGGACAATATCGAAAGATCTCCAAGTTTCTGAGTGCACAATTCGTCGCATTGTCCACGAAGACATCTGGTACAAGTCTTACGTGATGCGTAAAGGTCAGTTCATGTCTGCACACACTCGAGAACAGAAGAAGAACGCAAGATTGGATGTCCGAGAATCTGCATGATCACATAACTCCAAACATGTGGCCCCCCAGCTCCCCGAAGCTTAATCTTTTAGATTATTATGTATGGGACGTTGTCGAACGGGAGACCAATAAACATCCCCATAACACTCTTGATTCCCTCAGAGCAGCTATTACCAGAGTAATGACCCATATGGATGAGGATCACTTGATTCGAGCATGCAAACGTTTTCGGCAGAGAATTGAAGCTGTTATTGCCGCTGAAGGGGATTTTATCGAATAACTATAGCACAGAGATCACTTACTTTGCTGTAAAAGTTTCATTAAAATAAAACAAGTTTTCTAAAAAATATACAAATTTTAGTTTTTAAGTCAATATGTCCTCGAATACCTGACGCACCCTGTATATATATATAACGTACGTTCATCATAGAATTCCATATTTTATCTGTATTCCTTGCAATTTTATCGACTATCACTTGTGAGTTTATTAATCGGTTACAGATAATCTTGTCGAAACACGCAATTAACACATAAGATAAATAAAAGAGCCTCCGCAAAAAATGCCCGTTTTCGGTACCTCGATTTTTGAAACTTTTATTATGCCAAATAGTTACATATAATGAACCAATAACTCCTGCAAAATTTCAAGATGAGCATACAGCCCGTTCAGGAAATAGGGGGGGGTTAAAGTTGACCATGTCCAATAACAAAATATATCAATTCCACATTTGAATTCGAACAATAACGTCTAAAACAAATTCAACATAAATGGATAGTTTAAGATTTTTTGCTGCTGATTATAAATATGAATTCAGATTTACAAAATTCAAAATGGCGGATCCAATATGGCGGACAATTTTTTTAAAATTCATTGGATCTACTTGAAACTTGTTACTCGGGGGTTTTTGGGGTCGCTGATTACGAATTTGAAGTCAATTTTAATAAATTACAAATGACGGATCCAATACATCCAATACAGGCAAAAAGTAATAAATAATCCATTAAAGAAAAAGTCAAGATGTAATAATGCAGCCAATAAAGGTAAGATGTACGAATGTATACAATAAACGCAAGATATAAAAATACAACTAATAAAGAGAATCCAAGAATCAACAAAATGATTTTAAAGGTGTCAAAATTTTTTTCTAATTTTAAGTAATTAATTAATTAATAATACTCTCATTAATAAAATAAAAATTCTGAATTTAAACAACTTTTATGGACTTTTCTATTTTTAGGGAGTAGTTTTAAACTTCAAAACTTGTTCCGGTCGGGTTAGGGATGTCATTCTTTCCGCCATATTGGATCCGCCATTTTGAATTTTGTAAATCTGAATTCATATTTATAATCAGCAGCAAAAAATCTTAAAATATCAATTTATGTTGAGTTTGTTTTAGACGTTATTGTTCGAATTCAAATGTTGAATTGATATATTTTGTTATTGGACATGGTCAACTTTAACCCCCTCTATTTCCTGAACGGGCTGTATGCTCATCTTGAAATTTTGCAGGAGTTATTGGGTCATTATATGTAACTATTTGGCATAATAAAAGTTTCAAAAATCGAGGTACCGAAAACGGGCATTTTTTGCATGGAGCTTGCGGAGGCTCTTTATTCTCATATTTAGAAAACGAAAGATATATTTACATGAATCGTTTAGAATTTACTTTCACAAATTATTACAATTTCTATTATATTTAACAGTTACTTTTCTAATTATTGATATTAATTACTACGAGAAATTTAATCCTAAAAAAAAAAAAAAAAATCAAGATACAATCGGATAAGAAGTTTCAAAAATCTTAAAGTTTGAATCACAAAAATCTAAACTCTGAAAAATTAATGAAATATCAGGAGTATATAAAATAAGATATTAACTAAAATTCTAAAAATTATAACAATTTTTCTAATTTTAAGTATAGAACTTCAAATAAATATAATTTAACTCTTTGACTTCCTTTGTTCCGAACTCTTTGTTACCCTCCTGGATTCATTTAGTCCAGGCCTACTTTTTTTACTTTGCTTTCAAAAGAATCTGAAAAAATTCAGGGCTACTACTATTCAGAATCTCTACTACATTATTTAACAGTTTTTAAAATTAAACGTAAAATGTTTCTTTTTTTTTTAATAGCAATCGAAATATTTACAAAGATGAGGAAAATCGAAATTTATTTTAAAAAGTCTCTCCAAATAAATATTAAGAAAAATTATTGCAGGTTTTTATAGTTCAGACTCTTTAGAAAAATACAGATTCTTTTCTATTCAGATTCCCAGCTTCAAAAAGCATATTTATTTTCAGACCTGAAAGTGGGGTAATTTTATAGCGTTTTATACAAATAATAAATAAAAGAAAAAGTAGTTTTTTAAAATAAATCAATATTTATTACAAAAAATTAATTTTAATAAGATTAGTCCAAATAATTTCAAAGAATCTACTTTTGCATTCAGATAAAAATTGGAAATTATGTAGTACGTATAATTACGTAGTACAATATTACTTATTATTTTTTAATATAACATTATTTTTCATCCGCCGGATGAAAAGCTTTTTTATAAATATTTAAATAGTTAAATATTTAAAAAATAAGAGAAAATTTAAGAGAAAAATAGAAAAATTTACTTACTTGCATGAAACACTAACACCGTTAGTAGTCTCTATGAGTTGAATCTTGTTGGGCACAATCTTTATTTATTTTGATGCTGTTTGGCAATAGACTCGGATCCTGGCTTCCCTTACTATTACTAACAACTTTTTTTAAGAAGAAAAGCTAGATCCCGCCCCTTTTTTATTTCGAAAGTATTCAAGTGAAATTTCACTTGCGCTCAAAAGAACCAGGAGGATCACGGGATTAAATTTTCAAAATTCGACAAAATATCAGGAAAACATAATTAAATAAGAAGTGGTATAAATTGAACTTTCAAATATTATTTAAAAAGTTCCTAAAATTTACACACATAAATAAACACAAAACATACATAAGAAAATTAGAACGTGTTTCCAATATTCATAATACATAGTAGTTTCATTTGTGAATCGACATTCATATTTTTAATGTTCGTCGTATACTCCGTATTATAATGAAAGTCCTTACATGCGATGTTCAACAGATAACCGAATCTGAAACAAGAATAAATAAATTTTATTCTCATACATATTCGAAAACGAAAGATATTTACATGAAGATTTGACACTGAGAAATCTATTTTTACAAATTATTACAATTTCTACTTAACAATACAATTCTAGCGTAACTAGAAAATAGGATAAATTGGATAAATACCTATCAAAAGTTTATATATAAATTAAATGATAATAAATAAAATCATTATATACATTATACAATATTTTTGTTTCTTTTTTAACAAATAATGGCATTCAATTTCAATCGAGAGTGTTGCTAGCAAGCCGAATTAAAAATTAAGTACAATACTCGGAATAAAATTAAGTCGTACGGTAATGTAGCAATAATTACTTTAATCATTCGCGCATTCCTGTCGCAGCTCATCGGTTAACGTTTCCAGGCCAGTAGACCTCTTCAAATCTAAGTAGACTTTTCCAAACGTAAGTTTACGTCCGCGTCTGCCTCAGGAGTTATCTTCTTCTGCGAGAGCAAGCGCGGATTAATCGCGATCAACCACCGCCACAGATCGCGACGTACGCTCTCGCAATCTGAAAGCAAAATCGCGTTAAGACATTAAACTGTCTATCGGGAGTTCTCGACTTTCACTTATGCTGTGCTTCGCAGTCACGCTTACGAAAAAACTCCCCTACGCTTTCAAAAAAGCACTCGCTCCACACTTGTCTAGCAACTTCTCTCGGCGCAGTGCATCATCATCATCATCATCATCATCATCATCATCATCATCATCATCATTATCATCATTATCATCCCATCACCATCATCCCACCAAATTCTATTAACCTGCAAAAATGTATACTCCTCTCTCTCTCTTTTCTCTCTCTCTCTCTCTCTCCTCTTTTACTCTCTCATCTCCAGATCCTTTCATCTTTCTTTCTTTCTTTCTCTCTCGCTCGCTCGCTCGCTCTTTCGCGTCCTTCCACCACTTGCATCTCAAAACTTGCCAACACTTGCTCGTTTGTTTCTTTTGTTCCATCCAAGAGGTACGTTCACGGACATCAACCATCCACATATATATTCACCCAGGCTGTTGAACAGAATCGTACAGGATTAGTGTCCGGTGTTCACCGGGTACTCGTAAGGATGGGGGCCGAGCTAACTAAAGTACTAACATTCCAATTTGCAACTCTGGTGACTCTTGACTGGCTGGTCCTACTGTACTCCAGGACATGAACGGACGAGAAAACGGAACGGTAAACACTGCCGCAGTATACAGTGCGTGATTGTTTTTTTTCTGTTTTCAAACGAAGAACAGATTCACATTTTCCGAAATTGTTGGTAGCACAGCTCCATGACTCTCGCTTGTAGCTTGCAACTAACAATAAGATAGCGAACGCGCGAAAGGTATATGCCTGCAATCTCATCTTCCGCCGGTGATATCTGAGAATTGTTAACTGGCTGCGGGTTGTACGCCGGTTATGGCAAAATGTGTTCTCAAATGTTAAAGGAAGCATTGTGCTGCGTGTAACTTTTCGCGAGAGACAGAATTTGATTTGGCGAAGTTGACCAACATTAAATTAATAATCGCGAGGTAACTCCTCGTCGGTTCTTCATTCTTCCGGAGAACGAAAGAGATTGAGGATGTCGAAACCACCGAGCTAAATTATATAAAAGTCTTGCAATATCAGTTTCTCAACAAAGCTTGGTAAGCGAATATGTAAGGAACAAACACCATATTTCACAAGAAAAATAAGTTGATAAATACCAATCAGTTGGCAGTTATCGCACTTATTTTTTTTTTTTACAAGATGTGTCATTTAAATAAAAATTATTGTAAGAAGGAATACGCAAGACATTCGAAAGGGAGACTACGTTCCAAAAGATGAATGCGACTAACGGAGGGAGGGGGAATGTCTTTTCTGTCTAGGAAAAAAAATATTGCGAATGTAGACGATGATGACATGGGAAAGAAAATACTTAAAAAATATATGAAAAATAAAAAAAAAATAAAAAAAAGAACGGCGGTAGAGGATAAATAAATTTCTCGAAAATTGCGGGAAGCCAGAGTGTCGATGAGAGTGATTGTTACTTGATCGTTGATGAGAGAGATGATGAGGCGGCATGAAAGAGAAATAATGTCAGATCGTAATCACCTGTTTCAGAAGGATCAGCGGACGTTTCCGTAGGCTTACGTTTACTTCAGTCTTCATTCAGCCATCGCCGGAAGGCCGGCTACCGGCGGCTCTGTTATGTTACCTTTCAAACTCTTCCACTCGCTTTTTACAGTTTCTACAATTATAATATAAACATCCCCCTAGGTCCGTCCCCATATCGCTTTTAATAAACGTGCGATCTTGGTCCTTAACGAACTCGTAAAAGAATTAGAATTTTATACACGCAAATCTCGAGAGTAGCTTCGTTGTGAATGTAGAGTAAATTAAATATTTCTTCGAGGATAACATATATTTAAACACTGATTTTACAGGCGCGATAATTTTGGACTGGTTAGATATCTTGGCTGTCCTAAAATTGGTGCAAAAAAAAAAAGATCGGTCTTCACAACTTGGTTGAAAGAAAACAAGAGTTCTCGGGATCTCGGTTTCAAATCTTCAACTCTGTTGAAACAAAACCCACTTGAAAATCAAATGACCAATTTTTTATCACTCATTCTTATCTCTGAAACTTAATTCGCAAAATGATTTATTTTTATTAGCTCATGAAAATTGATTTTGTCAGTTAAAAATTAGTAGTAGCAATAATACAAACTTGGGGTTGCAAATTTCGCAAGGGACACATCCGTCTTCTGTCAATTCTGAGATAGTCAGCGGATGTGCATAGTGTGATTTTGCATCACTGACTCGCATTTAATCTGTGGTACCCCCACGATGCTTGGGTCTTTTATTCTCGGTATAATTTAACATACACTACAATCAGCGGAGAACATTACGGAGAGCAATGAGTATTCTCGCATCAACACGGTGAACTTGGCGATACGTTTTACAGTCACGGCAAAAACCGTCGGCACGAATTGAGAAACGTGATGTCACTCGCGATCGTGTAATATTCACATCTACGAGATTTCGCGTAGCATGCTGCTGTGGACAAATAGATTGCGACACTCTTCTCTTTTGCTCGACAGGTTGCGGCACAAATCATGTAAAAATCATGAAGACCGTTCTCGCACACGTAAAAAATCCACGGTAGCCTCGATTCATACCCGATTCGTAGTTTCCAAGTACTTAAAAAATGTAAAAGAATTCCGGATTTGCGGTTTACTTACCGCGCATTTTTCCACGACACGACTCGAAAAATTTTCTTAACAGTCGCGAGATCAACGGAAATCAATCAGAATCAACATTCTCACAATGACAACGTTTCACGACACACGTCTCGTCACGCAGCTTCATCTCATTTCCTCTCTCTCCCTCTCTCAGGACACAACAATATCGAGCGATTTTATAGCTAACTCTACAATAAAATTCGTTACATTTTGTGAGCGATATTAAAATTGCTTTATATCAATCCATATTTACATACTTCGTAGATCACTTCCAAATCGTTTTGCAAGGCATCCTTTGAGCAGTGAGCACTCTCATCCTTCGCGAAAAACTCGCTTATTGAGGGATCAGAAGATGCCAATAATGTCGTAGGCATCGCTATTTCAAACGATTTGAAATACGTGGTCTGACAATTAAATCTACAGACAATATTCATTTAAATTTGAATACAATTTGTTTGTCCAATGAACAAAATGATAAAAATATTCAATTTTTTTTTAAAATAAATTTTACATATTATCTATTTTGAATTAGGATTGTTTTTAGTTCTTTTTAACTCTTACATCATTTTTTACTACTTTTTCCATCTCCATCTGTAAATTGATTATTAGGTGGATTTAGTAGCTCAGGGATGTCGTTGCCGGTTCTAACCGGACAAAGAATTCTTTTAAATAAAATAAAAATACTTAACAGATTTTTTTTGCTAAATAATCACTCAACAATTATACATTATTGTTTACATATTAAAACAAGATTCATTCGAAATATAATAGAGATAAAAAAAAGTGTACTAATCTATTGCTTCCAGTATTGTCTAGTGAGTAACAGAAAAGAAATGCATCTACAAACTTAATTGTCAGACTACATAGATCTATAATCGCGATTCACGCACGAATGTTCTAGCTGATAAATCAACTATTATCCATCGTACAGCCATCCATCAATGATTTTATTTACTTTATCTTTATACAAATTATTTTATTTTATTCTATTTTTTTTTTACTTTTTGCATCGTAAGGAACTACATTCTCCCTGAAAATATTTTTAAACATTAAGGAAATTAAAGCGCGAACATTCGTGCCTCAGCGATAAGCTTGGTACGATTCCAGTATCTGTTAAAAGTTGTCTTAAACCACAGTTTCTATGTAGATCAATTTAACACTTTATAGACTTAATAGCGTAACAGAATGCGCAACCAACTCCACATCATCTATCTCTCCTCATTGAAATCTGTATATGTGTATATGTACGTTTGTATAATTTAGCCTTTTTTTTTATATACACTACGTATATAAACAATCTCCTTTCAATCTAAATATATATATATTATACCAGACACACACTGGACGACTTTTACTCATTCTCATCTAATACCGCAGTGTTTCCCCGCTCGCCTTATGCATTATTACTCAGTCATCTCATTTCTTCACCTCGCCTCGCCAAGTACACGCGTTCTCAGTGCTCTAAACAAACGACATTATCACTTTTGCTAAGTAGTAAAAACTCACGTCTGCAGTTCTGAGACGACCATTAACAAATAATACATTCAACCGTTACACACATACACACGTCGAGCAACCCAGTTTGACATTCTCAAAGTCAAAGATCTTTCTCATCTATACATGCGACACGCATATCGACGAGAATTCACGCTAATGAGAGAGAAAGAGCGAGAGAGTATAAGAATTGTATATTAAGTAGTATCTCGCGTTCAAAAGAAGTTCAGAAAAGAGAAATTACTGTACGACAAAATGAAAAAAGCACAACAGCACATACATCTCTTATATAGGAGGATTATTTTATTCTTTTAATTAATATACTCATAAGAGATAATTAGCGTACTCTGAAATAGTTACTCTAAATAATTTCTTTAACGTGATATACAGTGATATCGCAGTGACAATTGTAGTATTTAAGTTTAATTGTGACGTAACTATTTCGTATGTTAAAGTTATTGACTATAATTGTGAGATGTGAATTCCATCCTTCTTCATGCTATGTCTCTTTCTTTTTCTTTTTTTCTTTCTTTAGAGAAAAATAAATACTCTCGACCAGTAAAGCTATCTTTTTCATTATCGTTCAATCAAGAAACAGCTCAAAAGTCTTTTTTTCTTCAAAGATATTTCATTCAAAACTTATACACGTTATACACAGACACATAAGACGTCTAAACTGTTTTTTTTCTTCCCGCTTTCTTCAAATCACTCAATTAAAATAGAAAAATCTTATCTTATCAATTCAAATCAATTCAAACGATTTTCTTTCACACACATTGATCAATAATTTTGACACACCTGCACACACTAGTGTAAAATTCTCACATAATAAGCTATTTATGTGTTACATTTGAAGTATTTGAAACAGAAATTCAAATCGATAATAATATACAATATTATTATCGACTTATGGATAGCTGCGATCAATCTCTAGGTGTGTTGCGAGTTATTCTGACACATTCATACACTTTCAGACAGTCACATTAATCGCAATTTATGCGCTCCTTCTGAAGATCTTGTTATATTTTGGAAAACGGTAATCTTTCGCGAAGCGAATAAAGGATGTTACGAAATAAAATAAAAATGGTTTAACAGAGGTAACTTTGCACCACAACCAAAGAAAATTTTCGATCCACTTAACACTTAAAATGGTAAAACTAAATTTAAAAGTTGATTATCTCTCTAGATGAAAATGTATCTTTCTTTTAAATTCTTATCTCACAATCCATTTATATTTTACATTTATTCCGGATGTTTTGGAATAGATCTCTTTAAAGCATAACGTAGTAACGTTTCGTACGATATATAAGAAATCATGAAATTAAATTGTTACCCACATCAAGAAAAAACATCTTGTTAAAAGACATTAATGAAAGATATTTCAGAAATGACTGTGGAGCTTTAAACAAAGGACTCTGATTCGAAAGAAGTCGCAGCAGCAAAATTCACAATTCTAGATCTTCAGAATACATAGAAAATACAAAGAAAAATTATGATTCTAAAATAATAAAGAGATCTGTCGTATAATGTACAAGATGGATATTTCATATAATAGCTTGAAAACGCGATAGCAATATATATTGGATACATATTAGATGTGTTATATATTGTATATAACACATAAGCGCTTTTTACAAACAACGGCGTCTAGCAATTCGCGGCTCTCAATTCAATACTCAAATTAATTGGCTTTGGTTTTAAAATCGTATATTACCACATTGCACTTATTAGATTGATCGCCTCGGTTACTAACTTAGATCGGTCTAGTCTCTCCTCCTTTTACACCACAATTTTTGACATAGACGAGAGAAAAATTTTAATTATGGTTAAACCAAAGATTTAATCATGATTAAACCAAGAATTTGCAGTTAGATAAAGTCCATATCTCGGCGAATGCTATTAAGTAAACATTAACTAAAGCCCCCTTTACTAAAGAGATTTGCGACAAAGGAAGACTTGAGCTATTTCCAAAACTCAATAATTTAATAATAATTACTCGATAATATGATGTTATATACTTAAATAGAATGGAGAAAAAATACAAATGAATTATAGCTATAGCTTCTACATGATCATGTAGGTACAACAGTAATTTCTTTCGGATAAAAATATTTTGGTGTACATTTCACTGGGTTTGATAAATGCTGAAGTAGCTTAAGTCTTCTTGAGACTCTCAGATCTCTTCAGGTATCCGTAAATTACTCGTTTACCAATCATTATGCTAGCAGTAAATAAACTTGATTATAAAATCTCACTCTTGCCGCACAGCTACGCTGCTCGTACATCAACTTCATATGTATCGTCGATTTTATTCATGCTATTATTCGTACGCTTACACCAGAGAGATTATGCAAATATCGGCATACATTGAATGATCGGAGCTATCCTTTATTTATTATCGTAAACCTAAACCACCTCTTTCAACAATTGTGCTAATTTGTCAAATTAGTAAGAGAATGGGAGAAGAGGGGGGGAGGTCTTGAAGTATTACGTAGTGGCGATTAGTGCAAACATTAGAAAAAATGTCAACGTACTATAGGCTCTGGCTCTTGGTTTCTCCGGGGACGGGATCGACGTGCTTGTGGAAAACCGTCGATTCCGTCAGTTATCACCGTTATGGTTGTTGCGTCGGGACCCGTGGATAGAGGATCCGTTTGGTTTTACGAGTAGACCCACGGCCCCGGTTGAATTTACTCGTACTTGAGAAAGGTATTCGACTTTTGGTCGCGCTGACCCGGGTGATTCTGCCAGGCGCCCTGGGACGCGTTCGGGTTATTCGGCCCGGGGCCGCCGGTGCCGGGATTGCCCGTGTTGCCGTCGCCGCCGCCTTGGTTCATCCAGCTGAGGAAGCCGGAATTCCCGCTGTTACCAATAGTGTTGTTACCGGAAGGCGGCTGGCCCGGTGGGCCCGGCTGGTTCGAATAACCCTGGTCGTTTCCCTGGTTTTGCAGGTTTCCGATCAGACCCCAGGACGCCTGGTTCAGGGCGGCGGCCACTAATGCCGGGTTGACCGGCAACGCGGACAGATTCAGACCACCCATCGCCAGCGGATTCGACATACCGCCCCCACCACCACCGCCGTTATTCTGTCCGGTGATACCCAGAGCCTGTAGATTCGGCATGTCGAGATTACCGCGATTTCCTGGATTATTCCAGCCATTCGGGCCCATATTGTTGCCCGAATGGCCCATATAACGGTTACCCTGATAATTGCCCTGCACATTATTATCGACGGGTCCCGGCGCGCCCCTGCCGCCCCTCATGTTCGAGTTCACTTGATTATTGAAATTTTTATTGTTGCCCTCGGACTTGGGCGCGGCATTTGAGACGTGTACCGAGACGCCCTTGATAATATGATCTTCGCCGCAGAGCGATTGGGCGACTTCGGGATCTAAGAAAGTGACAAATGAGAACGCGCGGAAGGGTTTCGGGATGAACACGTCCGTCACTTCGCCGAATTTGGAGAAATAATCTCGTAGGTCGTCCGCGGTTAGATCTTCAGTACAGCGGCCGACGAATACTTTGCAGGGTACTTGCTGAATCATTCCTTCCTATACACAAACACACAATCAGTCAATCATGTACGACAGGTTTTCACAATTATGTAAAACTTGCGTACAGTGCACATTACTCACAATACCGGCGGCGGTAGAATCGCTGCGAGACGTGTAGCGTTCGTCAAAAGAACGGCAAAACGTAACATAAATGTATTACGGTTTACATCGAGTATATCACATACATACAATAAAGTTCCGTAGACACGCAATGTGCAACTCTCTCTCGCTTCCGACTTAGTTAGGACTCTAACGTTCCGTCGAATTGCAATTAATCTGCACTAAACGTCAAGTTTTATATAGAAAATTCTTAAATATTTATATTTATCGGTTCAAAAAAAGACGCCAGCTGGCTCGATTTACATGTAAATTCACATATGTTATATAATGAATACTTAAGCACTATGACCACTTGAAATCCATGCATCAATCTGTACAATGTCTCTTTCTTTATGTTCACAATCTAGAGAATTTCATGCTACATTACACTGTGTGTCTCGATTTGAATAAGCACGTATTTAATTAAATGTGAATAGTTATTTCAGACTAATTATTTCTACCATTAAACAACATATCTGTTATATGGTATATTTAACAAACACCATGAATTAATGGAAATATATATATATATATATATATATATATATATATATATATATAAATGTTTTTTTCTATGATGTTAACTTGATTGATTATACGAGATGAGACATTTAGCTTCATGATATAAATTATCTCTATTGTACACGTACAATTATCGAAAAATATTTTCAACAAAAATTTCATACTTTTAGAGGAAAAATGTAATGTAATAAATTTTTATCTATGCGTTTTTGTTGAGACTTTTTTAATGGAATCGTGGAATGATTTTTCTTAAATAATACAATTTCTCGAATCATTCTGCATATAAGAGTATTGGTAATTATAAAAAAATTAGCAGTTTACAAAAAATTTCAAAAGACATGCTTTTTTCCGATCTCATATTTAACCAGATTTCGACAAAGTATGAAATATCTAAAATTTTTATTAATTTTTATCCACATTTTATCCACATAATAGAGTTATTTTGTATAAGGAAAACATACTATTGTTTTAAAAAGTATACTTTGGCAAGAAATATTTTCCAAAAAAAAAAAAAAAAAAAAAAAAAAACATAATTTGCAATCTGCATATACACATTCTTATCTTATATAAATGTTTAAACTTCGATTTTTAAATTGCACAATAAAGATAATTTAGTCATAAAATTATGTGCGCACAATGTGTATTCGATATATTACTCGAACAAAAATACGCGATATAAACGAATAATGTAAAATCAGATAGTCTCGAAAGCTGCTAGGATAAAAGAAAAATTTTTGTAATTTTCCTAACATTATACCACGCATCTTTTTTGTTACTTTTGACATTCCTAAAATAATTCGTAATTAATTATATATTCTACATCAACAATGAATTAATAAAATCCAAAATAACATAAAAAAAGTAAAATAATAAAATAAAATATTATTTTTTCCTTGTCTTTTTTTATAAGAAATATCGATTTGTTCTTGGTGACTGAAATGTAATAATAAAAAAGTGTTTAATAAGTCACACATTAATAAATATTCAACAATTGTCAGAAAAAAGAATAAGTATTTTACACACGTGCACACATGTGTGTGTAGAAAGATGATTTTAATAAACTTCATTGTCATATCGAATATTTTCCAATATTCATTCAATACAAATTTTCAGCGCATTTCGTATGATCCTCGCAATATTGAAGAAATCTGCTAGAATAATACATCGTAAACAATACATGGTAATAATGTTGTTCAGCAGAAAAAGCAGTTCGGTAAGCGTTTAGTGATTTCTTCATTACGATTGGTTTCTACACTTAGAAGGAAGAACTATAAAGGCAAGAACCAATCATATTAGGAATCATTAAAGAATCACTACACGTTTATTAACACAAACTGCTTTTTCCACTAAACGCAACCAATATCAATAATATCATATCAACAGTCGTAGTGTAGATGCGTGGTATAATACATGCGAGAAATATGCACTGAATCCTGGGAGGAAAAACCATTGGCGACTTTCGTGGTCGCGTTGTCGACACGTATTCCCATTAAAACATGATTGATTGTAATTACGAATTTCCTTTTCAGTATCTTGACGTGTCCGCGACGTGGTGATCCCTCGATGGCCGGTGCTTGTAATAGCGATCGTAATAATTCTCTTTCGTCGGATATCTCGCTGGATCCGCGTATCTACCGTCGACTGGATCGCGGCCATCTGACGTGACGACGTAACGGCCATCGACCTCGCGGCTGTCCATCGCGTACCTGCTGTCCATAGGTTCCCTACCATCGACGATATATCTCCTGTCCATCTCGCGACTGTCCACGTATCTGCAGTCTGGCTCTCGACCGGGATCAGTTGGCAGATGTCGGCTGTCCGGATGCCTCGCGTCTGGATAACGCACCTCGTACCTGTAGTCAGTCGCTGCGACGGCGTAACGGCCGTCACCCTGGTCGTAGTAGCACCGTTGCTCATACCCGTAATTGCTGTATCTGCCCTTGTCGTACTGCTCCGGACAATTGTCATAGGAAGCGCGTCCCTCGCCGTAGTATCGTGATCCGTATTCAGCGTCGGACGGTGGATACGCGGGATTAGCGGGTGCTGCGGCGGTGTTCGCATGCGGTGGCGGCATATAGCCGCGAGAATCGTAGGCAGCGGATTCCTCGTAGGCGCCGTAGCTCGGCTTCTCGTTGTAGGCGTTATAAGCGACTTGCTGCTGACCGCCACCGCCACTGCCACCACCGCCGCCGCCGCCCTCGTATTTGTATTTGTTATCGTCGTAAGGATAATTTGGGGGATATGACGGGTAGTGAGTGGTTTTGTAATCATACTCCGAGTCATATCTCGAGGGTGGCGCGCTCGGGGGCGGAGCAGTGGCCTCGGATGACGACGAGTTTATGTTGGCTACGTACGGCTTCGATGCCGGCACTCGGCGACTATTCGGCGTATGCACCGGTATAGGTCGGTAACACTCGTTACCGTGCTTACCCGTATCATACTGACGTGCCATCATTAATCCATCAATATTCTGCAACCAGATTACACCAGCCCTCGACAATCACATACAGACTTGATCGAAATGCTGAAACATACATACGCATTCGCTCCGCTCACCGTAACAACGTGGCACGCGGACTCTAACTACGTACTCGAATCATTTCGATACCCCGCCGACAACAGTGAAACACGTGAACGTAAACGATTTCGCAGCGCAGAATCTATTCCGCGAAACGTGACACGACAACGTGAGCTAATGAGCCACTCATTCGTGAATTTCCCTGATTACTCTACTACCTAGCGTTGCGTCGCAAATCTTTTTCACGCGTCCTGGACTCCAGAGTGTTACTCGGATATTGTGACGCATCGCGAGTCTCACAATCTGTTAGAAGAATCGTTCCCGTAACACGGAGGCTTGCGCGAATTTTCGGGGCTAAGGAATCAGTTCATGACTGTTATGAGACATACTCTATGCGCGACCACTGCGAGATCCTGCATTTACATACTGCACACAAAAGCTCATACCC
Organism: Crematogaster levior; assembly: GCA_901521435.1. Taxonomy (NCBI): domain Eukaryota; kingdom Metazoa; phylum Arthropoda; class Insecta; order Hymenoptera; family Formicidae; genus Crematogaster; species Crematogaster levior. The sequence continues at coordinate 476,501 of CABEGB010000635.1, forward strand.
GTTACAATATTTCATGCATCCAGGAAGATCCACGAGCACTCGAAAAAGTGATTTTTTTTCTTTCAATTACGCTCTCTCAATGTGCGCGATACATTCCTTCTCATAATATTATCATTCACACGTACTCGTTGACTCGGGATGCTACACAATTTAGCGAGCGTAATAATTTGGTTTTTATCAATATTAAAGATATTAAGTAATCTGAAAATTTTTTTTCTTATTTTTGGTGATCGAGGCTTGCGAAAGCAAGCTCCGACTACTTTTAAGAAATCTTGAGAAAGATAACACACGATGTTAAGTCTGCTGTAAATTGAGTACGTTTTATCCAGTCATTTCTCTTTCTCTGTTGCAATCTTTGACAAAACTATTAATCACTCTTCTAAAGAGATTTCATACCGTGTTTTAGAGACACAAACATACTATATTATTTTCACGCAAGCACACCATTAATGTCGCTCTCTCCACGGCTCACGCACCACACTCGTATAAACATACATTCATACATACAGACATTTTGCATTCTTTCTGTATAATTCCATCACTCTTATAGTCTTTCGCACATTCATCTATTTATACCACAAAATACGTCTCATATAAAAATAACATATTTAAAGAATATGAGAAAATATTGATATTCGCTTAAAGCATTATATGATAAATGGAGATAGACAGAAAGCTCGTAAGATAAGGTATCCATAATCGTAAGCTTATCAGTTTTAGCCGATTGTCTCTCATAGGATATTTCATTTTTTACTTGAAATATTACACGTGTATTCATATCTGTACATATCTTGGGATGTAAAGGCATGTAAAAATATTTACAAACCTACATAACACTATCGAGATTTAACAATCAAGATTTAAAAAGTCGTCTCGCACAAATTGTCAAATAAAAAAGTTAGGTATTACTTTGCATTCTGTTGTAAATGTTTCTTACTTCTTCAGATTTTCTTTTTACTAGCATCGAGGAAAAGAATTTAAAAACAAATTGGTATTTATTAGCTCAAAAAAATAAAAATATCCGTGCAACTTTTTATATGTTCAATCATGTGACGTAATAAAGGCAATAGTACTGCAAAAACGCACGATTATTCTATTTTAAAAACTTGATTCTTTTAATAAACTTCAAGATTTGGGTTATTATCAAATAAAAAAAAATCTAATCTTGCTGAAGTTACAAATGTGTGATAAGTTATTTTGGTAACTTAATTATAAATCTTGCCATATATTCTTTATTTTCAAAAATATGTACAAATTAAAGTCACGTGTATTTGAAAAAGAGAGAATATATCATTTCAAAAACAAAGCGATCTCATTTAACAATAACAATTATAAATCTGAATTTTTTTAGTTAATATTTATCTATATAATATTATTTTTTAAAATTAGTAATATACAATCAATAATTAATTAATACACTGAAGTTTTATATTTTATTCAACGATAACTTCGAGACTAACAGACTATGTAAAAATTTCATTAACAAATAACAGTTCAACTAAATAAAAATGTGCACAAAGTATTAAAAGTGTACAAAGAATTACAGTACTTTTTATTTCTAACAAAAATACAAAATCTTCAAATATCTATTGCTTTTAAAATGATTTATTCGCCCTTATGTGCTTTAAATGTGTCATCAATTTAACGATATCTTAAAATTTTCTTACATTTGAGAAAGCAATAAAAAAATAGCAGAAAAAATTATAGGATCTCTGCAAGAGTTACGTCCTTACCTTACTGTTAGGAACCTTGACATCGCACCATCTGCCATCTATCATATGACGTTGAGCGAGGCATCTCAACTGCGATTCGTAACTTCCAAATCGAATAAAGCCAAATCCTTTACTTTGACCTGATTTTGCATCTTTTTTTACCTAAACAGAAAAAAATCTTGTTAAAAAACATGGTCTTTCATAGCCATAATCTTTCATCACTAGAGTGTACAGCATTGTGCTTATGTGTATATAAAAAATATTCTCTGTTTTTCTTTATCATTTGTACTTATTAGGAGGTACATTATCGTATTTAATATGTTATAAATATTTATCCAATTAAGATTATTTATCATATAAATATCATAAGTTTAACTATTATCACTGTGTTGAAAGCATATTTTTGTTCTATTCAATAAGTTGTAATGTGACTCTCTTACTTATTTACATTCTCACTCTCTTACTTATTTACTGGATTAGTAGGCTTAGAAGAATACATTATTAGTGTTGTAAGACTCTGCTTTGTCTCTAAACCTAAGCACAAACTTCAGTAAACACAGACTCACCTGTGCCATCAGAACTTCGCCAAATGTTTCGAAATACTCGCGCAAGTTCTGTTCAGTAGTTTTCCATGGCAAACCAAGTACAATCAAGTCAGTGCAACGCAACTTTGTTTCCATTCTTTTAGTTTTAGCTGTGGAATTTTCCAAATTGTCATCGGATTTACGTTTGTTTTCTGAAAAGACGTAATAGACATTCACATCTGACTTGTGACTATTTGTAAGGAAAAAGTATTTAAAAAAAAAACAGATAAAGAAAAACAATACTGAAAAGAATTGAGAGAAGAAGAAAAGTACAGCTTGGAAATCTTTGATTATTTTTCAAAAATTCGTCAATGAACTGATTTCAGCAATTGACTACACTTATGGATCATAAGAATATTATTCCATTAATCTGACATTTATTATACAAAATAAACAAATTAAAGTAAATTTATTAAAGTAGACAAACACATAGAAGCGTTTTCTGAGATATATAACTCAGCATCTCCTTAAACTCAAACTCCCATCACACTCAACAATTAAAAGAATAATTGCCTCCTACAAATAGATTCTAATGTCTCAGGCCAATAACTTGAGCTGAACTCTGACTAACTTAACTGGTAACTTTTAACTAAAAAATTATTCTATCTCAAGTCTGATCTTTCTTTCTATGTGTAAGACAAGAACCTAAATAATTCTATTTTCTTTAATATAGTACTGCAGGCACTAATAGACAAGTTTTCAGAGCATCGTTCCTATCGACCAGCTACTCCAGGAGTTCGCAAGTTTGTGTGATTGTCAGTAGAACCAGGAGGAGAGATCCTTCTCTTCGAAAGAAGCATCGCCGTTGTCGCCATCTCCCAATTTCGTGACAGCGGCTTCGGTCGTGAGCACAGCGCCGCCACGTTATAAATGTCGCAGACAGGTAGGAGTACGCGCGCGCAATTAGTACCTTTGGGAAATACGCAGAAATAGATCGCCTTGCCCCAACCGTTCTCGGGCGGATGTAGACGGCCGTCGACCAGTCGAACGCCGCGCATCGTCCGGGATTCCGGGTTGCGGTACTTGAGGCCGCAGGTACCGGGGAACTGGGCGGACAGGGTGGTGAGCAGCAGCGTAGTGTCGTCCTCTGTCGGTAGCTCGATGGGCTCCTCGCCTTCGTCTTCGGCGACTTGAATGTAGGACGACATCGTAGCTTCTATTCGTCACGAACCGATATCCTTTTATGAACCGGACGGCGACACTGCTGCACTGTTTCCTCCGCTAGCTTCTCTTGCTCCGCGTGTTTCCCTCTTCTCTCTTTCTCTCTCTCTCTCTCTCTCACTCTCTCACTCTCTTTCTCACTCACTCTTCGTTTCTTCCAATACTCCGCACCCGGTCGTTTTTCCTTCGTTTCACGTGTGTTCACTAGTATTACCCGAAAAGGCGGAGGACATGAAGAACTTGTAAAACTCGCTTACGCTTAACAACACAACAAACACACACGCGCCACGATCGCTCGCACCCAGTCATGCAACACCGCACCTCTTTCTCTCCGCGCTCTGGCGTCGTCTCTGGCTTGAGTCGCTAGCGCCACCGGAAGCGGCGCGGCCGGGCAGTAGCGTCTGGAAAATTCCACCTGGCGACACGACACGACGGTTCGAATCCACGATGAGAAATGCGCGTCGCACATAAATCGCGGTCACGCACGTGCGAACGATGGCGGAAGAAATTCGCTGACGATTTCGTGCGCCTGACGATCTTGTTTCGCGCGAGGCGCGAGATCTAGATGATCGCTGCGGATTAACGTTGTTCTACGGCCGACGCGTAGGAATACCGTCGTTGAACGTGGCGCTACGGCGCACCAAGCGAATAAGCGTGCGCGCGCGCCAGTGTGCGAGATGGCCGGGTTTTCTTGCGTATGCGCGGTGAATGTACCCTCAATGAAGTATCTCTAGAAATAGAGAGGTGTACCATAGATCACCTATACACAATTTGCAAAAGTTTTTGTAATTTAAGGAAAATGTGTAATATACAAATATTAATATTAACTTATCAAACATTATTAACCAGTTTTCGTTTATTGAGCCTTCCATAACTTTCGCTCACAGCACTAATTGCTAACGCCTGTCTACTACAGATAGATACGTCCTTGCTAATGGCCGTGCGCCATCGATTTTCCGGCGGACGCGACGTGTCGTTTTCTCGACTACGAGAGAGCCACGCCGGCACCATGCAAAGTCAGATGAGCAAATCTTTTTCATCATCCGTATCGGCGCGATGGATTAATTAACAACGAAGAATGAAATGATAATTCTACCCTTGGTTTCCCGAAATATACGAGAGATGATCGTAAATTCTTTTTCCTTTTCTTTTTACTTAGTTATTAATCAAGTGTACTACTGATCAAGGAAAATTTTAATTTTTTTATATATAAGGGAAAAAAAGATACATTGTTAATATCGCGTTGTGTGCGTACTGAAAAATTGTATTATTGACTGCAAGACTTGTAGATTTCTATGGCACCGATGCAGCTCACGCGTGCAAGCAGTATCCAGTCGACATGGTCCGGTCCCGATTATAATTTTACGAGGGAGCCACTCTCAATATTTATGCGTAAAACAAATAAATTAATACTAGTTAAAAAATTTTTTCTCAGAATTATAATAGTTGAAACATTTCTAAACACATTTCTGTTAAAGCTTCGAGAAAATTTTAAAGATGGCGAAAGATTATTATTACATTACTATATCACTACATTAGCATTATTTATATATTTCTAATAATAAATTTTATTATTTTATATTTTTACATTATTATACATTTTATATTATTTTATATTAATATAATATTATATTTATATTAATATGTTATTATTTTATTTTATATAATCTTACTCGACTTGCCAAGTTAAATTTCTCTTCATCTTCTTTTTTTAATACAATTTTTTTACCTTTTTATTTATATATCTTATATAAATTATTTTTTAATTATCAATTTTTTTAAAACAATTAGCACATCAGAATAATAACGTAAAACCCTCTTTCAAATTTTAATCAATAATCTGTTAGTTTAATTTAAGCAGTTTTACTTTTTGTTAAAAAATATAATACAAACATTATTTTTAAAATTATTTTTTAATCATTCTTATTATTATACCTAATCAGCAAAGAATGTTTGTTTTATAATATGCAAAATGTGCAAAAAGAAGTTTTTAAATTTGTTGAAAAAATATTTTACAAACGATAAAATTAATGGATTAAGTTCCTTTTATTCATTAAACAAATGTTTATTTTAACATTCATATAAAATAAATATTTAAATTTAATAAATAATGAAAAAAATTAAAATACAATTTACAAATCAATTATAATGTATGATTTTGGTTTATTGTATTTCTTTTTTAATTCTTTTTAACTCTTTATTTATATATCCTGTATAAATTATTTTTCAATTATCAATTTTGCAATATGTGCAATTGACACATTAGCGTATGACATAACAACACGAAAATTTTTTCCATATTTTAATGTATTATATATTATTTAAAATAGAGGATGTAGCTAAAATTTATAGAGAATGTGCATTAATGTCCAAAAATATGTGTCACTTTTGGAATCAATTATCTGATTCGCTCAACAGTTATTAATTTTTTAATTTTGCATGCATTCTTATGGAAATTGATAGATTTTTGAACATATGCAATTTAATATAAAAAAAATAGATAAAAAATTATTAAAAAATTACAGAGGATATATTGACACAGATTCAGAACTAAAGTTCACAATGGTTCACTGACTCGTTTATAAGAAAAAAAGCAAAAAACTGCAACAATTTACAGATTCTGACGACTGACTATAAATATTTTTTTTCTTTCTTCTCATCCACATCTCATACTTAGCGTGTTATTATAATAATATTTTTTTACTATTACCTGATATTTTTTACCATATTTAGCCATTATTATACTGTCTGCTATCCAAAATATATATGTATGTACAATTTTTGTTTTAACAGTTTGATTTAATTGAGAAAATTCCCAGCCAAAAATTTTAATTTTGTATTTATCTCATTTCCCATTTAAGAATACTTATAAATATGTCAATAATAACTTTTTATCGACTATATCAAAGTGTAGGCGGCGTGGTAACTCAAATTAATGATACCTAATCGTTAGCATCTAAGCATTCCTCACTAGATTCTTAGGAATTGCGTATTCGCATTAATTATGTTTCACGCGATATGTCAATTTCTATTCAATGACCTTTGCTTCTTGTGTAATTAAGCATATATATGTATATATATATATATATATATATATATATATACATACATCTCTCCTTGTGGTAAAGTAGCAAAGTGTAATGAATAGCATTTAAATATTCGATTTGTTGTTATGCATCAGAAAAACTGTGTGTTAAAACATATTTTTTATAATAATGTATTTTAAATAATATTGACTGAAAAATAGCATTGCAAATAAACTCGGATAGATTTCAAATTAATACTCTTCCTGCACTTTATAAATATAATAAAATAATGTATTACTAATAATGAATTAATGAAAGAGAGAGATATATATTTATAATTAATGAAAGAGATAAATGTTAAACACGATTTTTTTATAAGTAAAAAGTTAACACACATGAAGATCTGAGAGAATCTTTCATGCAAGAAAAATTTTGCAAGCCAATAATTTTAAAAGTGTGAAAGTGATATTGTCTAACTGAGTAATAATGATTAATTAAACTTAGAGTCGAAGTTAATTAACGTTGATGAAATTGATCCATATCATCGGACTATAATGAGCCTTGTAATTTCAACCGGAGAGAATCGATGCTCAACGCTCGCTAAATAAATCGTCCGATAATGTTATCATATTATTTGTATGCTACTTTAAAATAATACTTGCAATATATTACTCTGCTTTTTTGAAGTGTAATATTTACAGGCAATTGATGTTACTTTTCAGATACGTGATTACAAAAGAAAGAATAAGAAATTGTAACAAATGTCGTCGAATATGACAAGCGTGATTTTAAAAGCGTGACACTCCGTGATCGTAGGAAGAGATCTTGAAGAAACAAGAGGATGTCACGCCGTTCAAGCGACCGATTGTTGAACACGATTGAAGTGATTCCCGAGGAATTATCATTGATTGTTGAATACTTGCACAGTCACTATGCCGCTTTATAGTCTCGGCCGTGTAAGTAGTTTTGGTGTCACGAGGCACGGCCTTTCGAATTACTCACTGGCGTGATAACACTCGTTCCCTCGGAGGGCTACCTACGGTAGAAATTTGCTGTGATAAAACGAAAGGCAACGAATTCTGAACTCTTCAACACGAGTCAAGGATTCATTCTGAAGAATTGGAGTTTCTTCGGGAGATATTCTTGGAATATCTCTCATTCAATTATATCGCTCTGGGAAATTTGTTCTTTCCCAACTGTCCCAATGTAAACTGGCAGTGATGATGTACCTGCTGCGTTTGTTCGCGTTTCACGTCACGTCTTCTTCGACTTTTCGGTTTGAATTTCAGTTTGAGTTGCGTAACAGATGCTCGACTAATAATATAACATATTAATATCGGATGTCCAAATGTTATCTATCTATAGATTTCGAGACGCTGATATCGCCACTTATAGAACTACAAAAGCTGAATGAAACCCATTTCCCAATGAGCGAGATCATCGCAAATTCAATAGGGCGACACGTTGTGTCGTCCAATTGATAAATATTTGGCCGATTATAATTGCATCGACAAATGTTACATAACTTGACATTTACAATCAGGGTGATCGCCATTTTATGTGTGTGTGTGTTTCAACAAGGTTTTTTCTTCCCTCGCTGCGAGATACGGATTGCACTCTCGAGGATCGTATCGGGGATGAGAAGAGGAGTTTTCGAAATGATGATGAGTGTCGGTCGGTCGATCGGTCTCGTTTGACCTGGGATGGGGGCAAAGACGAAGAGGGACGAAGGTGGACGATAATGCCACGAACCGGTGTGTACGGGTACGACCGTATACACAGTATACGTCGATGACGGGGCATGCACAGGTGGGGCTGTATCCCACCTGTGAAGGACTCGGCGTCTACCTGATGAAGATGATGCCCCGTTCTGGTGGGAGGAATTTAGGTTACTCGTACCACTAGGGAATGTGGGCCGACTATATACCGGCTCATTGCGACCGTCCGTCAGTTCATTCCTTGCCTGTATTTCCGATTCGTCAGATCCAGCATTACACGATCCGAAATTCTTCCTCTCGTCTTCGTTTGATACTCGAGAGTACTTCTCCCAGGTAAGTCCTGAGCAACAGAAGAGGCGACAGAGCAGGAAGAGGAGGCTCGTTGGCTTCGAAATCTCATCATATCATTAAGGATTGCTGCTTCTTCAGTAAGTACGATATTTCATTCGGAAATTATATATCGAGCTCACGTTTCGATGTTGACATCAGCATCAATATTAACTTCAGAATATTTTGATGGAGAAGCAATCGATTGAATATTCTTCGCATATTAAATAACTTTTATTTGAGAATTTCGGTACAAAAATGGAAAAAGAAAAGTTAATAATTTAGTACAACTGCGTTGTAGATTTTTTCTTCTCGCTTTTAATGTTTTATTAATCGGAAGAAGTTTTTTGTGTTGAACTTGTGTGAACTTTACATTTTATTTTTTCTATCGAAAATTCTAGAAACTTGTTTGTATGTAATCATCATATTAACGACGATAGAGACGTGTATCGACGAAGGTGTATCTTTCTGTACACCATCGAGCATTGAACTCTCTCGAGATTGTACCGGTTTTAAGTCCTGATTCTATCAATGCGCGCGCGTTCCCGGAATTAAAACCTCAGAATATCACAGATGGGAAAATCTGAGTTTTGATCTGACTTAGCAGCGCTAGTTTGTCATATGATGTAATTAACGTGAACTCGGAAAATTCCTATATATCTTTGTTAGAATCTTCTCCATTTCGGACGCGAGAACACATCGAGGGAAAAATAAATGTTGCGTCAACGATTTACGAGCTTTTGTTATTTTAATGCAGTTGAAAGTTATCTTAATTTTGATGTATGTTATTCAATTTTTTATTTATACAAGATGATTTAATTGATGCGAGATTTTATTTTCATTTTAAAAGTATATTATAAAATAGATTACAATTAATGTATTTTTTCATTTTCGCATTAGAAAATTAACGCATAATTGTCTAATTATATAATTTTTATTTGCGTACCTAATGCAAGCCGTTCTATATTTGATGCTAATCTTAATGACAGATTTTCGGATAAATTAGTTGCTCTCACATGGAAATAATTTCGAGGAAGGTGTTATATGTATGTTATAACTTTTTAATATTTAATATTATATATCTAAGTTTATATTTAAGCTGAAAGTTTCAAAAAATGTATGTGCAGTGCCATTTTCTCAAAATCGAAAGTTATATAACGAACTTCATCGTTTGTTATTAATTTTCAGATAGTAAAAATGTCTCTAATGTATCTTATAATTATGCTAATAATGTATAGAAAGGTGGACAATATTATTTTGTATGCCAACAGATGATGAGGTCTGTTAATGAAGAAAGTACATAATTAAAAACAATATTCGTAGAGTATAAAGAGTGTAAATTATACAATTCTAATATTCTATTCTTCTGTTCAATTATTCTTCAGTTAAATTTGATAACTTTTAATTTAATTTTAGAATGATAATACGTCTGAATGGTAATTTTATAATTATTTGGTATATGTACGGCATCTGTTCTCTGCTTTGAACAGTTTGAATTTTTCTCAATTACGAAACTTTTTTAATTTCTTATTTTACTATTTTTAATTTATAATATCCGCGTGGTTAAATAAATAATAATCGCATCGAGATATGAGATAAACATTCTTATGTATCCTACCTCTCACACGATTTCTTCGCCGCGATTCATCAACGAGATAAGTAAAGGGTCGCTCGTGAAAGTTTATAGGAGCTGTATCTTGGGAGTTGTAGCTAACGGATTCATTCGATTTCGTATCTGACAGTAGGGTAATTTTCATGATGCTTAAAATCTCGCATAAGACCTATGAACTTAAAGTTATATGTAAGATGGATGTTAGATGTTGAGCATTTGTTACAACCTATAAGTCGAAATTTCATACATGGAGTCAGAAAGTCTTAAATTTTAACGATAGATATAATGATGTTTTGGTGAATTTTGTCACTTTTTTTGCAAAAATATTTAAATACTCCAAAAATTTATCCGACTGCAGATAGTCAGCAAATATAAAAAATTTGCACAAATTAATTATGTAAAACGACCGGATCGTACTGGTATTATTGACCTTAAACCTTTTCTTTTTTCATCTCGATGTTGCATTTCGCAAACATTTTCGAAACTCCCAGATAACTCAATTTCTAGTTACGTGTCTTTATTTCGAATTAATTTTCGTATTATTTTCGTAAATTTCGTATTAATTTGTCCTGTTCCTTGCGAATTTCCTATATTAAAAAAGCATTCAAATAGAATGATGCTTATCGATTTTTTACAACTAATTGAATATCTTCGAATGCTAACAAAGAAAAATTTAAGAGGTTTAAATAACGGTTAATACTAGTAGATTTACTTAAGATCAAACTTTTATATATTTGGAAAAAATATTACAATTTTAATAAGCTTTAGTAATTTTACTTTAGTAAAAATATGAACAAAATATGATTTTCAAATATGAGGTAGAATTATAAATGTATTTTATATATGTGTATATATATATATATATATATATATATATATATATGTATATATATAAAGAGAGAGAAAGAATGTTAATAAAATACATTTATAATTCTACTTAAATTACTTGACATTACTCGAGCTTTATATCATAAAGTATCAAGGAGATGAAATCAGGGAAAGAGAGTGTTTGAGTTTCATGGTAACCTATATTTTCCGTACAGTCCTAAAGAGTAACTATGCAAAATTTGTCAAATAATTTAGTTTAATTAATGAAATATACAGACAGACATTCTATTTTGTGTGTGTGTGTGTGTGTGTGCGCGTGCGCGTGCGCGCGTGTGAGCTAGTAGTTTAATAAAGTTCTTTGGATTAATAAAATGTTGCTTCGCCCGAAACATGTGAAATTGATGTCAGAACGTTTCGGTCATTTATGTTGCTTAAATTAGCTTAAAAAAAAAACTTTATATGTTGTTACCTTTCACCAGGGGCGCATTTGAGGCTCTTAATGATTGTTTCGAAATATACTTCTTTTTGTATCAAGACATTTTCTTGACATTTTACCCCTTTGTTCTACGATACGTAATTTAGCTACGATAAGCAATTTAAGAAAAGATTACATGAATAATCATGCGGCTAATACGCGCCCGCATTTTTTAAATGTCTTCATATCATCAATTTATTTCGTTATTTGCAGAATGCCAAATACGTTATTTACGCGAGGCAAATTTTTTTTACTACTCCTTTAATGATCCATGTCACCTTTGAATTCTCCTTTCACTTATTCACGTTACTCGCGTGCTTCTCTATGCTTTTCTAGTTAGAGAGATTTAGAGAGGATTCTCTCAACTTTTAAGATACTCTCAACGTTATAAAAATCGAGATACAGAAGAAATATTTTCTCTGTTGCCAAGTTCTACAATGTCACTGGAAAACAGGAAGTACTTTTCTTTGCGAAATTGTTATGTTTCCTTGTGAGAAACTTTGTACTTTTAAGATAACTGTGATAATTACGACGATTACAAAGCGGCACGTGGAAAGCATACACGATTGTATACTTCGCGCTATCATGGAATTTCGACACTTTATGTGGGTAACGAGTTAACGTTGACACGTCAACGGGACCTCGTTATGCGAAACAAAATATAAGGAGGGAAATTCATTTTTCGTTATTGTGAAACGGCTGATAGTTGATGCGAGAGTGAAATTATCGTAGAAGGATCTCACAGGCCCGTTTCTTTGAATAGTGTACTCTTCGATTTTATCGATGAAACTTTAATCACTCTTAAGAAATTGACGTTATTTATTTTCTTCCAAGTTTGTTCTATTTATTGTCACGTTAAATTAAATATATTTTATCTCTTCAAGAAAAATGTTTAAATAAAATTTTTTCCAAAAATCAACTGCTGAATTATGTTGCTTAAAATAATTTAAAAAGCATAAGTTGTCAAGAAATATGAGAGTGTAAATATAGAAAGTTAAGAGTTTTGATACGCATAGTGTTCCACATATGACACATGCTAAAGAACGGTACCCCTCACTACCATATTTGTGTATCCGAATGTATGTATGTGTATGTGTGTACATGCATACGCGCGCGTATACTTGACACAAAAGTAAAATATAGTACATTGTAAAAAGTAACGGTAATAGGTTATTAAAAATGCGAAATAAAAAACTGTGTCAAATACAACACAAGCGTGATTTTAATTAATGAATGTAATTTCGCGTAACATCTGTCATTACGAGGAGGCCAAGTGGAGATCACTCATCTGAGACTCAGCATAATTAAAGGCCAAAACTCGAGATTGTTATCTTCGCTTTTTAAATTCTGAACATGAGCCACGAGCACATTTCTATTTGAGCATCGAGTGAGTTCCTCCTCTCTCCTCCTCCGAGAGTCATTAGCAAAGTGGAACAAATTCGTGATTATCCTTCCAAAGATAGACTCGCAGCAGCCGAATCGCCGCGCCGGCCGATATTCGACAAAGGCGGATGATCGACAGACTCGGCGCGTCCAGCGAGCTTCTCTCTCGCGGACTCGATTCGCATCCGTCTCGTTTTTACCGCGGTCGGATTCCCCAGAATCCAAATGTAGTCTGCAGTATGCGGAATACGTCGACGGACACGACGGCGTTGCCGTTAACAAAAGTCCACCTCAGACGAACTGTGAGAGACTCTTGGAAGAGAGACGACTGGACGTAAAGCCGGCCAGCTAACGGTCACGAAGCACGATGTGGTCCGCGCGCGACACACACACGCGTATTCTCGTATACGTACACATTCGAGCCTCCTTCATGTCGTTATCTTACACCTACGGTTTTCATTCTTATACTCATTCTCATTCTTGTTCCTGTTCGTGAATGACGACTATGACCGCGTCACGCGAATACCGGGAAAGCTCGACGCCAGGTCAAACGAGTGCTCGGTCGACAGTTTCGATTCTGTCCGCGATTATCCGTAATCATTTGCCAAAGTAGAAAAGATCGTGACTACACGACGGTTTCTGCAAGCGTATGAGTTCTTTGAGGAACTTCAACAATCAGAAATTCTATTTTAATACTTTTCAAGCAGGAAATAATATTTTACCGAAAAGTAAAAAGTAGGAACCAGTTTTCGTTTTTATCACATTTTACATGTAAATATCCATAAATTTTTATATAAGGAAAGAATACTAATAAACAAATAAGGAAAGAAAATATAAGGAAAGAAATAAGGAAAGATATAAGGAAAGAAAACTAATAAACAAATCTTTCTCCAAATACACGGAATGTTTTCCTTTTTTATTTTTCATATACTTTTATTAATTATCAACGATTAAAACTGCTCTTTGGTTTACACGCGTTCGTCATTTCTACTTATTCTAATATTCTAGTGTGATTCAAATTCTATATTTCTTGATTTGTAAAAGGAAAGTGCAAGAGTCTCTTTTCTACAAAATATTTCATACTTCTGGTCAAGGGATTCTGTGTCATTCTGAAAATATTGTGTTGTTCGGAACGCAAACATTTCTCCATAATTGAACGATCATTATGATTATTTTAACAACTGCCGTACATATCGGATAAATTGTTACGTCGCAGCTTGTTACAACGTAACTAGTATGTACGAGGCAAATTGCTATACTACTGCGATTGCTGCGTGTGTTTAAATTATAGTACGGTCCGTTAAGCTATCCATACCTTTACGAAAGGTGACAAGGTAAATGGTCAGAGAGCATATGCTTTTAACCGCAAATATTATTAATCTTCGTCATTGAACGAAGATACGATATGCCTTCACAGTTCACCACAAACCGCAAACCGCAAATTAGGTAAACACATCAGACATACATTATACCTCAGATACATTATTATCTTTCTGACAATTGCTTCTTAAAAAAAAGAAAAAACAATTTATGAATGGATTTTTTCTTCACAGCGTGCCAGATGAAACTCTTCGTGATAAATTAACCGTAAATAGTTAATATTACACGATAAAAACACAGTAAAGTAAAAATGATAATATTGTGGAACGCGTAGTGAGATTTTTTTCAGATATATGTATAAGAAAATAAATTTTAATTGAAGAAAAATCTCTAGAGAGAAACTCGAAACGAGAAATGATTTATTTAATTAAGCTTCTTAGAAACCAAACTGATCAAGTGTATAAAATGAAAAGTAGAGAGGAGATTAATGAAGCTATAAATTATTATATTAGAATTAAACAACTTATAAAAAGTGGAATCATTAATTGTATAAGTTTTTCAGGGAAGAAGAAATAAAGTTTAACTTCATATAGCTTCCATTATTTGTAATAGTAGATTTGTGATTATATAAATCATAAATCGACCACGTCGATATTCATGATATTACTTGCGGTTATGCCGCAAGACATAGTCTTGACCAGTAGCTGTCAACATTAAGAAATAATTTTCATATTACATTTCCTGATACTCTTTAAATCATAAAGTACATTATGAGCATCTAACGTTTACGTACACGCAAGACATTATGATACCTGAATGCTATAATTAACGTTCATGATGCAGAGAGTAGTTAGTTCTATAATGGACAAGATCAGATAATTCGAAACTTTCAATTAAGTTTGTGCATACAAGCAGGTGAAAAATTGCGGAATGTATTTAGATAATGTCAGAAGTTTTCACTTACGAATTCCTTAAATAATTTGAGATATTTCGCGTCAAACTAAAGTCTTGTATACGCGATATACTTTTTGTATAAAATATTAAAAGAATATTGTCATTTATTTAAATATTTTAAGCTATTCAACAATATAATTGTTCAAGAACAAGATACGGAATAAAGCGTATAAATTGCGAAAAGCTGAAAGAGCACGTGTCTTAAGCTCACTAAGCGCAAAAATAATGAATTTGTATTGAATAAAAACGTATTTTCGACAGCTTAAACTTTTAAAATTACTTTTAAAATTATACCAAAGGACAACTCTTTTTTGCACGGTCTTGCCATTCTCTACCGAATGAAGATAAGCAGACTAATGAGTCGATTCTGGAGCAACTTTCCTTTCAATTAGTGTACCGTATCGATTGGCGGATGAGAAAAAAGCCGGGACTTTTGCTCCTCGAATCCTATTCATCAAAAGCCCATTATACTTTCAGCATACTTTCATCGCCGATATCTCTAAGAATATAATTCTCTGCTGTTATAATATTAATATCTTTTATTCATGTTTTTATATGAGGTGCAACGTTGTATTTAATGGTTTCTCATAACATATTCGTGATATAAATAACTTCGGTGATTCTCCTGATTATATCACGAGTTATTATATCATGAGTATGATATATAATTTTGCATTCTATTATTTACTCATACATATGTATTTGATTACATAATGTCTTAATTACGTTGGTTAATTTCCATGCGATTTTAAATTGAACAATATGCATTACTACGTAAAGGAACAGCCATATAAGAATATTACCATAAATCCGGAATTCTGGAATTCTCCGATTCAACTATAAACATTCGACTATAACATCGCTCATTTGCATTCGAAAAAATTTACATTGACTTGAAAACCAAGACTTACTTAGAAAATCTATAAATTTAAACAGGTGTGTGAGATATTGTAAACATTTACATCAAAACTTGATTTGTTGATGATTTCAGACCTTGGAATGTCATATTTCTTTGCTTTTTTTTTTGCTTCAATAATTCTATTTACAAAAAATATATACAAAAAATAATTGTAATAATAATCAATAATAATATCTTAAATTCATGTTCATGTTATTTTTTATATAATTTTTAGATAAGTAAATATTTAATCTTTAAGATAGATATAGATTATTGTATTGAAAGACATGCAAAAGAACTTGAAGTAAATAGTTTTGCTCCTGTTAGTTCTTAAAGCAATTAATTATTTGACAAAATAGATACTAAACATTTTCAAAAATTATGTCTTTTTAAGGAAGACTTTGTATATATAAAAAAATTAACTATAGAAATTGCTGTAATTCATGTAAGCATTTATAAAATATAATTTGGGAGTATATTATCATTTCTTTGAACAGATAAAATGTTATTTGTTTTTTAAACTTAATAAAATAATAAAATATTAAATTTTAAAAACAGGAACAAATAAATTAAAAAATTAATGATAAAAATTGCCTTATTTCTAGTTTGTAAATATTGCACCTAAATTGTAAATATTGTATCCAATTCAACAATACAGTATTTGTTACAAGTATTATATTTAATTGCTCTCACATACTGCAGATTTATAATTTGTCTAATTATTTGTCTAATTATTTTGATTTTCTCAGTGAGACTTGATTTCGTAACATCATTACATTTTTTTTATTTAATTTTTGTTGGACAGCTAATTTTTCTTGAATTACTATTATATTATTTTCAAAGTGTTTGGCTCAATTATAAAGCTGTGACACACTCCCGGAATCCGAAAGATGTCTAACGTGATATATCCTCGATAGCTCACTCCGCCACTTCGTGACGCGAGTGTCACGAACGGTTTAGAAAGTAGCAGCCTTCCTTGTCGAGACTAGCAATCGTGATACGAGGAAAGTCAGCTACCCGATAAAAATTAGATAAAAAAGGACGCGTTGCAAAATCACATCAAGTTTCACTGGCCGTGGACGATCCAGACTCGTTTCTAAAGTCATCGTCCAATCATCCTCTCTAAGCCGCTGGTCCTGAACGGCAGCGACATTGTCTCTCAATCAAATTTGTACCCATTTAAGATTGCGTAGGATAGTAGGATGTTTACTATTTATTATCATTACAATTTATTAATATTAATATTAATATTAATATTGTATTTATTATGTTTTTACACATATAAAATTACTATATAACGTTCTACATTGTAACTCTTCAATTTCAATCTCAAAACAAGAAGTCAACAGTTTGAAATGAATAGTTGACCTTCATTTTGAAATATATTATTTTTCTCGTCTATTTCTCGATAAAAAGATGCCTGAAAGACAATTTTATTCTACAAAGTTATATCTTCCTAAAGTGACATAACATTGAGTAATTTCCACCAGTCGCTAAATTTAGTTCTGTCCTGCCTGGTTATTATGTATAAAAACAATGATGAAGATTTAATAACCTTTACGTAACATTTCCTATTTTTAAGAAACGACGAAATGGCCTGCGATTTGCCAAAAGCAATATAAAGACGCGCTACAATGAATTAGTGGTAGCTTATAATTACATTAATTAGCCGCCGTTGCTTTATATAATAGCGGTACATTGTAACGTTGGAGCTTCCGCGTTTGGGTATAATGAGAGACGATAATGTACGTGAGAAGAGTCCCACAAGTCAGTCAGTTGTCAGTTAGAAACTTCTTACTCTGCGGCATGATTAGATCTGCAAGAAGCCAGAAAAAGATATAATTTTTAGACTGCTTTACGCACGTGTAACTTTTAGGAAGAAATATAAATTTGATAAAAAATTATTTCTAGTTACGGAAGATCAACGTTATAATTTTCTTAACGAGTAAACCGACATGTAAGAATCAACAGTCTGCATAGTTACTGGATGCGGTCACTGGACTCTAACTGGCGTCGACCGATCTTTTTTTTTCTAGCTGTGCTCCGTATCATCCATAAGTTACTTAACACGATTATGTGGAGTATGCCGTGTACGTTGCGGTTTACTCATGCACATATAAACTCGCGAAAAACTAGCATTTTGCTGCCGTATTTTCACATACTTTCATCTAAATGATTTCTTTCACCTGACCTTGACTTCGATTTTTTATGTTATTTTATTACTTATTTCTTATAAATGTGTAAATATATTTAAAGAAAAAAATAAATAAATCTAAGAATCACGACCGATTTTTTTCTGGTAAGCTTATAATTCTAATAAGCAATACAGTAAGTGCAAATAAAATGCAATTTACGATACTAGATCTTTGTGCCAAATAATATTATTTTATACATGATTTTTTGTACATTTCACCCTTTTATAGCGTGCTGTTTCGGACAAACAAAATCTTAACTCAAAGCTAGAAATGTACGAACACATTAAATTGATTATTAATTTAATAATGATACTATGTACCTTTTAAATCTCCCTTCTTAAATTGATTTTTGTTCAAATAATAACACTTCAAATATATTTAAAAAAATATTTTAAAAAAAAAATTATATATTTTAAAAAAATTTAATTAAAAAAAAAAATATATATATATATATATATATATATATAACCATAATTTGACGTATACTTATATTTTTCAAAATTAATTAATTTTTTATTCTTACTTTAATTTTAGTTCTAAATTGCATAAATTGCATGGATTGCACGATGTAATACAAACTTTGTAAATATGTTCTTTAGTCACAAAATATTTTGATTGCGTCAAAACTGTATTGTGTAGCGTAAGATAAAAAGGAAAACAGCCGCTTTTGAAAGGAGACGTTTCAAAGAGGAAAATTGCGTAGGTGAGCATAGCAAGAGCACATTAATGAGGCATAGAATTCGCGCATAAAAAAGCTCTTTCGCAAGGAATTTTACACAACCAGACTGGATAGTAACCAAATCCATGGTATTCGTGTCGAGAATATATTCTCTCTTTCGTGTCTCTCATCGGAAAAATTATGATATATCCTATGCATATGTCACCTCCTGCAGTGAAATATCGAGATAACTATAAACACGAACCGTTGATGTAAGATTGCCAAGTGACGAGAATTCGAGTGATGCAACTACCGAGGGATTTTGTAACTCCAACAAAAAAGAGATTATTTGTCGAGATCATTCAGCTTGTTGTTGATTATGTTAATGTTTTGAGAAGATGAATTGATATGGAGAGAAGTGTTTGATAATGTTTTATTAAAACATTAATCCCTTCACCTGCAGGATTACATAGATCTCATGACAAAAGTATATATTGAGTATTCAATAGTTTTATTTCTAAGCATGTTTGTAAAAGATAAATGCAATCAATTAGCTTGCTAAAAAAAAGCATGACATGAAAGGATTAGTTAGAGAATGGATATTTTTTATTCTTTAAATTGTGATGTATATGCGTCATATATTTAGTACGTATATATATTTTTAATAAACTTTTAATAAACATTTTCAATTATTATCAATTATACGGTATATAATTGTTACTTATATTAAAGTACCAGCTTCAATTTTTTTCACATTTAAAATTATTTAAAAAATATGTAGATAATTATAAAATATACAGATGAAATATTTTTTTCAGAGTATTCAACTCTGTATAAAAAAGAAAGGTTTCTCAAACCTTTTTAAAAGTTTTAAAAATGAAATTATGAATCGAAAGTAATGGCAAATATAAAATTAAATTGGATATGTGAAAAAGATGGCTTTATCCTTTCTCTAGTTTTATCTGCCAAAATCGACTATTATATTCATCGCTTTTATCTCGTTAAATATATGCCTGCAACTCTCATAACCCATCAACCTCTATTCTAACGAGTTATTAACTTTCAATCTGGGCACTCCATTTCACGCGGTATACATTTAATAAGTATATACCACCACATGGTACGTTAATTATGGTGGCACAGTAATTTTTATGCTTCCATTTTTAATTAGCGGTTGCGCGCGAAGAAAGTAGTATAGGGAGGATGTCGCTCTATCGTGGAAGATAAATAAGAAGAAGAAAATATACGGTAGATGATTTTATATCTCGAGAGATTTGGTTACTTCATTTAGGCCATGGTTCCTTTGTGTTAAATACTTATGATCGCATTTTGTCTTCAACGTTCATATGATAATTAATATAAACAAAAATACCATTCATCTTCAATCGAGTCGTATATCTTGGTGTGAAAAGCCACTCATTGTCTTCATAATATATTGGCAATAGTAAAAAAAGAAGGAACCGCGAGTCTTTGATGTATAATGACTAATGAATATGAATGTTGTTGAATTATACATTTAGCGAGTTCAAATCACCATATAGTATTCTTGTATACTTAGAGATACGAATTTGTTAAATTAGAAAATAAATAATAAATAATTTAATACTTTTGCTAGTATCCTCTATGTAAACTTTCAATTAACTCGACAATCTTTACTTTCTATTAATAATTGTTTGAAAATTTAACTGAAAACTAACAATAAGACTTTTCATCATAGATGAAAATTAATCTGTCATTCCTGTGACTATCCTCTAAAAAAAAATCTCAATTTTACTTGGACATCAAATGATTAAAAGAAGTTTAATAACGCAGAAAGAAAGAAGTTAAAAAATTAATCACATTTCCTATAAAAAAAAAAAATGTTATTTGGTTCAAATATATTTGATATGAAAGCATTGTTTTTTGAAGGACAAAACATAAATTTCTTTTAAAAATACATTTAAATCTGATTATCATCGGCTTGTAAATTGAATTAGAAAAATTAAGAGAACAAATAACGAAAAAACAAAACTCGTTTTTCTTCGATAGCTTTTAAAACCAAGCAAAGTCGCTTTCCGAGCCGAAGATTGGCAATCGGAACGATGAATAGGAAAACCATAGAATGGTTTTTATTCACTCGCTCTATGAATGCGTTTTGTTATAACAGCTTTGTTGTGTCGTTTGCTCTCCTAGAAAGTGGTTCGCTTTGCATTTGTCCTGACGGATGACAGTCATTAATAAAACCATCACGACACTTACGTGCCGCATGAGATCAATCCGAAAGTCATAAGTAAATCGATCCGCTAGTTTTGTTTTGTTTTAAAATCGAATCTAGCAAGAACGATTGAAAAAGTTGCGCTATATTTTTATAATAATTTATTATATTTTATTTATATTTTTATCTTTATAATAATAAAAACAATTCTGTGATTCGATTTTTTGAAATGGATTACTTTATATTAAATAATTGTTATTTTCACAAAATTGTACATACATTTAAAATACATATAAAAATAATTAGAGACATAACGAGAACTAGTCTTAATATACTCAATACTTAATTCTTTATTGTATCAAGAATATAAATATTTTCTTAAAAATATCTCGTAAAAAATACATATGTACGTTTTGATGTCAAGTTCTTAAATTTAATTTACTGTTTTAATTTTAAATTTAGTTCCTTCTTCTCCCTCTCGTATGACTCGTGTGATAAATACACATTTGACTTCAAGTAAAGAGAGGTTTACAACTATATTTTTTTTAAATTATATAAAATATTCGCAAAAACCGTATAAAAAAAAATTTTAATAATTAGGATTTGTTGCAAATTTAGCACATGCGAGTATTATAAAAGCCTTGTAACCCCGTAACCTCGAACTGTTGAACACACTCAATGGCATTGGCAAATGTTCAGCGTTCCCGTTTCAAAGAATTGTCGACTTTCTTAAGGATTCCATAATACTACGTCGGTATACGACATGTGGTATTTCTGTTGAGTGCCCTGAATTGTACGTAATCAGTATCTGCATAAAAGCATGTATGTTAGAACTGTTGTCAAGGCTTTCCAATAAGTTTAAATTTCTAATTATATCTTCAGTATATTTTTCAACAAGCGAAACTAAACATTGCAATAATGAATAAAAAGCTGATTTTCTCATGGTTAGGAAGCAAGCGAAACTTCGTAAAGTTGAAGAAGTTAGAGAATACTCGCATAATTACGCCACGCATAATTACGCTACATAAAAAGTAGTACAAAGTGTTGTTATTACGTATGGGAGTTCTTTTGTTCTTTTGAATTTAGAACAGGAAACGTTCTTCTTTCTATTACTGACAGATTCGTCGAAATAGCTTTTCACTATAAGATTAATTTCTAAATACGTGTGTTTCGATATATATATACGTATATCACACTACACACACACACACACACACACACGCGCGCGCGCGCTTATATATAATATATATATATATATTATAGTAAGTAAATATATACATATAATAAATATAATAAATACAATAATATATAAATATATTTTTATATATATATGTATATATATATGTTTATCGCAATACTATTATATAATATAATATTATATAATAGTATAAATAATATTATAATATAATAAATTAATTATTAAACATGATAACAACAACTCATTATACAGTTTTATTATAGTCATTTTAATGTGTTTTTCCAAAATTCAATAAGTTGGTTTTTAAAGAAACTTTATTATATTTTTGTGATATATCTAAAGGACATAATTTTTGAAATTTTGCACTTTAGAATGCATTTTAAATTTTGCATTTCAGTTTTTCAGAATATGTCTTCACGATAATAATCGTGATTCTCACTTACGTTGCGTTAAACGTATACATGGTAATAATTGTGATTCTCACTCACGTTGCATAAAACGTAATACACGAATGCACTCCCAAACAGTTGTCGCGGATGCGCGTTACACGAAATTGTGACATCGCGTTGATTACGATCGCATATATCTATATAATCTACTTGTCTAGAGGCAACAGATTTAAAATTCGAAGCACTCACGTTTAGGAATTCTATGTAGAATAATGTAGTATAATTTAACGTAGCTAACAATTTTTTAAAAATCAAATTTATTGCAATATACATACTTCAATACAATATACAATACTTCGGCAACAATAATGAAAGGAATATCATAAATAAAAATGAAATTTTAATTAAAATTTCATATTACAATATTTTACAAAATAAATAGTTATATACTTAACATAGTTACTTAGGTTGCATTCCAAAACGTCTTATTTGAGGAAAATTTTACTCAATACTCTATAGCTCACGTCACATGTACTACAGAAATTGAGTAAAATTTTCCTCAAATAAGATGTTTTGGAATGCAACCTTAATAGTTATATACTATCATAGACATAGTATACTTAGATCGAGGATTGTCCCAAATTTCCGGAGAGGGGGTAGAGCTTACGTTGAAAAGGATGGACGATATAAGATGTATATCCTTCTCTCTTACACGCGCCTCGTTTTTCGGTTAGAATTATCGCACACTTCATGATTTACGCATACAAATGAGATTACCCCTGCCTTCTCATCATGTTAGAGAGAGACAAAAACACATCTTATATCTTCTATTCTTTTCTACGTGCGCCTATATTCCCACTCCTGAACACTCGGTCTAGGTATACTATGTCTATGTATACTATAATATTATTTGGAGATCTTTTAGCATCCGAGAATCCTAAACTATTTACATTTTTTAATCCGGTAATAAATCACCCAAAGATCCGATATTGATACATCTTGCGTAATTCGCTTATAAACGAGTGTTTTTTCCTCTGTTCAAGGTTTGAAAGTATGAGGGCCATCTACTTGCTCCTCCTCGGCGTTGTCGTCGTGAGTGCCCAACGTCGTTTAGCCTTGCCTGACCCGCGTAGTTGCGCGAACCGTAAGTATTTCTAGCGACATTTCATAATCGCGCTATAACTTAGCAGCTACAGAACTAACTAGTAGAAAATCGTTGGAAACCTTAGTTACGTAAAAAGCGAAAGATATATATATATATATAGAAAGAGAGAGAGAGAAAGAAAAGAAAGGATTGTAGGATGCTCTTCACCCATTAGAATACATTCGTTATGTCGTAACTCACTTTGTGTAAACTAGCTTGCGTTAGTCATCGAATAATTACGTAGGATTTGCTCTATTTATGATCTTCTATAATTAAGTGCCATTTTGCTATACAAATTAAAATTACTCGACAGTTTTATTTAATGAACTTCTTTGAGATACTTGTATGAAGGCAATATGTCATCTCATACATACAGACTGACAATATAAGCCAGCTTCAACTGTGTCTGAACGTTTCTCTCTTTTAAAATGTTCAGAAATGTCTTGTGCATACTGACATATTTTCTACATTAGATGTATTCTGATGGCATGTCTATTATAATTATGATTGTGATCATAACACATGTGTTCCCTTAAGGTTATTATTTAATTTTATATAAATGTATATAAAAGTTATATAAAATTATGTTCCGCTTTTCACACTGCAAAATATTATAAATATTACTTTCAATTCTTATATTGACATGCCATATGTTAACTGACAGGTGCACATATAATACCAGATACTTTGAGAAAGAGAAGAAATATACTAAAACTATAATAAAAAGTATATTTCTCTCTGTCCCTTTCTCTATTTGGACACTTTTAAGACTTTTGCAGAAACTATAGCAATTGCCATATCTATAAGGTTTATGTAACATGTCTATTCTTTAAAGAAATAGATGAAATATGTTTCGATAATAAATGGGGGATTTTTATATCTCTTTTTGTTGCAATAGAATTCTGAATTAATGACAAACGTATCACATCTAGCAAAGTCAATTATCAGAGATGCGATCTCACGATTAACGATATTATTAATAATTCATTAACGTGTTCGTTTCTCAGGCGTTCGTCACTCGACGTACAGGGATGGCAGAGGAGTCGTGCACTCGTACTTCTTCAGTTGGGAACATCAGCCGACCAGGAATCTCGAGGTGGACTGGCTGGATGCTCGCAACATCTGCCGTCGTCATTGCATGGACGCCGTATCCCTGGAGACGCCTCAGGAGAACGAATTTATCAAGCAGAGACTAGCGAGAGGTGAGCGATGACAGAGATTCGAGATCTATTCACTCTTCGTCAGTCTATACTTTGATTCCTTATGAAGATTTACAATCTTACGTAACTCTCTTCATGAATAAAATTTCCGTTTGAGAAAAGACCGAGTTCATGTGTTGATTTCGACAATCACAGGTCGAGAATTGATAAATGGTAGATTTAATCATTGATTATTATTTTTGATGTAAATAGCTAATCGCGTCAAGCTTTAATAAACATTCCCTGATGTTTTTTATTATCTTAAGAAGATTATCTAAGCATGATTAGTCATATTAGCAATTACAAATACTTAATTCTATGGGAATTAGACTTTCGTGAAAATAATTAATAAGACTCTTGTGTAATTTAATTTATTAAAATTACTGATAGAATCTTGCTGCTCGGTCATAATTGCATTCGGATTGCACTTATAGTGTTTACGATAATGAATAAAAAATTTTTATAATGAAATGTATTCTGTAATATCAAGTTAAAAATGAAATTTGATTTATTGGTGATCAGTTAAGTGATACGTCCTTTTAATTAGAGAACGAAAATAACACTCGATTCTCGGCTATTAATACTGCGGTAAAAGGTTTGATCGTTACTCTAATCCTTCTCTTTTTTCTATCCTTTTACATTCACGAAGATGAGCTTCAAGAACAATCAGCCGAAGTCGTAAAGATTAAGAAGTAAATAATTAATTGCGTTCGACTTGATTGAGAATTTCATAACACCCGAAGTGTGTCAATGTCGCATATTAATGAAATGTTTACACTCTTCTCGCGATTTGTACTCTGTGAAAATACAAAGGACTATTTCTGATTATGTCATATTTGAATGCATTAAACACCCACAAAAAAAACAGAGACTGCTGGAAAACTATCGGTATAATTCATGCAAAATTTGCTAAACGCGGTAAATTACTCAGAAATTCAAATTACACATACATATATATAAAATAACGGTATATACCGTTATTATCTAATGACAAACATTTACTGACAAAGTTCATGCGTGAGGTAGACGCGATCTTTTTCAATTATGAATACGAATCCAGTACACTCAATGTTTTCCGTATTTTGCAATTTTTCCAAGAGTATTCAACTGGACTTCAAGTTCCATTCCACAGTGAAACTGCAATCTCGCTGCAATCTCACCATTCTTTTCAGGATTCGGGTCAGAAATCCGAGAGGCGAGTGACATGGAATTTCATTAATGTCGCTAATTTTGCGCTTCGATCGCGAGAGAAATTTTCGCGCCGCAATTCCTAGGCAGTCCTGCGAATCTAACAAAGTAGACGACGCCGCGCCGAGCGCGTGAGAAGTAAAAGCGGATCGTCTTCGGTCAATTTAAGATCCGATTGCACAACACGATTAAGTCTCGCGGTATGGGTAGTCCGCTTCTGCGAATTCAGACATAATGATAGTGACTATTCATTTCTCTTCGTCATTTCTTTACGACCCTGTCTGATTCTGCCAGCTGCTCGGCGAGGAATTCAAATTGCAACTTTAGATTCGCGGGTGACTATGATGCTCGCCTGTGCCCCTATACTCGGCGAAGCGGGTCACTTTCACTTGACCGTTGATGCCCCGTTCAGAAAAAAGAACTGATGTGAAAGGGACTTTATGTAGGTACTTGCAATTTAATGATTTGTCTTCCGAGGTTGGATTCTCGCGAGTCGTCAACGATAACGAGATGCTTGTTGCCACTAAAGTAGCTATTACTCTGTTCAACGTCGGAAACAAACAATGTCGAAACATAAAATATATAATAATATAAAAAGTTCCGATGACAAGTTGACATTAAGCAAATGTTAATGGTAAATAGTATAATACAATTTATTAGCTTCCCAGATAACATGACGTCTCAAAGACGATTGTCACATGTGTGTTGTCTGGGTTAAAGCGAGCTTTGAATTTCGAAGATATAACATTTCGCGTTAATTATCTTTTACGATAAGTTCCACCAAGATTGCTGATTCTTATCTATATATTTACTTGTTTGCTTTCGTTATTTAAAAGATTTTATATTCTTCGTTTGACATTGTCTATATACATATATAACTTTCATATGATAATTCTTTAATTGAGGTTCCATACGCACTCTCTCTCAATTGTTTCACTTGCTTTCTTTTCTCTTTAACTTTCAAATAATGAATTCTATTATAATTAATTTTTTTTATTCAATTAATAATTCTTATATATTACATACATTTATGTAAACTATTGTTTTATATCACAAAAACTATCATTGAAGTCATAAACTAAAACTTTCACTACTTTTGTTAGAATGAATATTCAACCAAATTCTCTTTCTTTGATAATATTATAATATAAAAGTAATATAATATAAAAATAATGTACAAAAAGAGAAGAGAACAGCAACTAATAATCCAAATTATTAATCAAATCAATATCTAGTGATATAAACGGGCTAAGCGACAAACCTAGGTGCGGACGTGATTCAGATGGAAAGCTGATTCCGCGTGCCACAAGAAACCGCAGATAGATCTACCAAAATACAATAAGGAAATGTTGAAGGAAGCATAATTAATAATTTAATAGCATGATGATGAAAGGCGAGTTCGATGCCTTCGAAGAGTTTAACATTCATTGCTGTGTTTTATCTTAATTAATTCCTGTGAAATTCTGCGGGTTCAAAAACTTTAAAGGTAATCGCGTTACTTACAATTACATAGATACAGTCTCCAAACTCATTTTTCATTCAAATAATATATCGTCAGAAAATATTTACGGGCGTAAGACTATCGAAAGCAGATTCGCACGATTTCGATAGAATTATTTCAAAAATGTTTCCCGTATAAAATGACATATGTATAAACGATGGAGTTCAATTTGTATCGTAAACCAATTATATCATGTATAATTATATGCGAATTATAGATATGTGAATTTAGTATTTTTTTCTTAATGATGATATCAAGCTGAGCATGACATTTTATACAAGGTTCGAGCTATTATTCAAATAATAAGACATTATAATTACATCCGGCTTTATTAAGAAAATGATAGTTATTTATCCGTGTTTCCTCAAGATCCTTCTTTACTGTCATATTTCCGATAATCTTATAGTTAAGAAACGAAGTTCCTATTGCGGTCACAGTGATGCGGACGTCCGGGTAAAGATAATAATGCATCGCGAGCTATCATTTAGAGGTTGAAAGATCGTCGACCTTTCGATTTAACTTCACCATTATTTAGATCATGAGAAAAATTTAATTACGTTCTTCACAAGTCTTTTTAAAAATTTCTTGTACTATCTTAAAATAAAAATGAAAATTTTTTTACTCCACCAAATATATCGTTGCCGTACGTTAAGCCTGGTTAATTAAATGCTAATTGAATAAAGTGCAAGTTCTTTATTTACCATGTCAATACATTAGTGTTGTCATTTGATCAGGAAACGTGAGATACATTTGGACGTCGGGCCGCAAGTGCAACTTCAACGGTTGCGACCGACCTGATCTTCAGCCCCAGAATATCAATGGATGGTTTTGGTCTGGATCCGGGGCCAAAATCGGACCAACGACCCAGCGTAACACCGGAGACTGGAGTAACACTGGAGGATACGGTCAACCGCAGCCAGACAACCGTGAAGCTGCACAGGTTTATTTATCAAAACATTTTACTTTGATAGATATACTTGGATAGTTATATGTGACTCTGACGGGTACTCTCACACGCATGTTTTAGTAAATACATTGCAAAAAAAAGATTAGTTGAAACAACTTGAATCGAGTTAAACGAACTCAATCTCAGGATTATGATAAACTCAAACTGTTGTAGTTCTTTCAATAAAATTTTGGTATTTTTTTAACATCTTGTTTGTATAAAACAAGCTAAAAATTTAATCAATAGACAAAAGTTAATTCGTAAAGCTAACTCAATACATTATTGATGTTAAACAAATATAATTGTTAAATGCAGTTAAATCAATTGTTTAATGATTGAATAAATATTTATGTATTTACAAATTATATAGAACTACGTTTCCAACTTACTTTACTGTTAACTAAATTTTGTAGTAAATTACTATGTCAGATTGTTAATCTGACTCGATTTTTATTCAATTTGACTCGATTACAGTTGGTGCGACACAACTTGTGTAACTCTGAGACTTATTATTTTTCAGTGTGTAAAGATAGTTTTAATAGATAGATTTAATAGATTTCATATAAATTGGAGAAATAAAGAAGGTTTCTCGCGTTGTGACTTCGTTGAACATGACATTCGATTTCAGTGCGCTTTTCTTTGGCGCCGACCCCGTGAAACTCTGATTTATATTCTCATAGGATAAAGTGAAAGTACTTTGGTATCTCCGGATTTATTACCGCTGTCATATGTATGACCTTTAATAATTTTTATCGGCGTCTCGCTTTCGTAATTTCCTGCTATTAATTAGATGTAAAAGCTACTTAAGATCGTGCACTTGGTTTTTCAAAATTTTATAGAAATATCTTGAAAACTGAAACATATTAAACGTATTAGATATGTATTAGACGTAAATTGTCTCAGAATTTCATACAATTATGCTGCTTTTTGAAAGCTTTTTTTGCTTTTTAATGTTATAAAAAAGCATAAATTTAAAAATAAACACGTGCGCGCGTGTGTGTGTACTACTAAATATATATTTTAATAAAATTAACACACACAGTAGTAATATAAGGATGTCTAACCCAAATAGATGTAGAACAAATTTGTTCTTCTGTACCCCCACCGTTGATGAACAGGTTGTTTACTCTCTAATACAAAGCAGAGAGATTGTGGGAATATATTTCATAAATGAAAAGAATTATTTACAATTACATAGAAGGCTCGATTTTTAACTTAAAATCCCTTTCAATGAAGTAAATCAAACAAAATGCTTTTGATAACTTTTTTAATACATACGTATATCAAATTAGTATACAAAATCTCTAAAAGAAAAACTTATCCCCTCCCCTCCCCGAAACGCGTTATTATAATCTTGTATCTTGTTTCTGAAAATGAAACTTTTAATAAAATATATATATATATATATATATATATCTTTTAATTTAAAAGGAGTTTAATTATCTTGCACATTTATAGGGTAACGATGAATCCTGCTTATCCATCTTGAACAACTTCTACAACGACGGCATTAAGTGGCATGACGTGGCCTGCCATCACGTGAAGCCCTTCGTATGTGAGGATAGCGATGAGCTCCTCAACTTCGTTGCGTCTAGAAACCCAGGAATTCGTCTATGAAAGGATTCAACTGCGGATGGATTCGGACCATCATCGTGCATCGAGTGCGATAATTTGAACGCGACGGTATTTTACGCGCATCGAGTACTCTCTCCTTCGTCTCGTACGTTTATTATTTATAATTTACACTAACCAATACTTTCTCTTTTTCTCTCTCTCTCTCTCTCTCTATCTATCTATCTATCTATCTATCTGTCTTTCTATCTCTCTCTCTCTCTCTCTCTCTCTTTCTCTCTCTCTAACGGACCGCGATTGTAGTGCTGCGCAAGTCACCGTAAGCGAGAAAAACTGATTGGTAGCTCAAAGTAGGCAGTAAATGTATTTAGTATTGTATATGCGTAATTTCTGGTAATTTCCTTCTGTAATCCCTTTCTTACGTGAATAAATGCATTTCCTCATTTGTATTCAAAGTCTTGTCATTTTTTCTATCCTTATCTAAGCTCCATATTTTTTTTTGTTTCGTATAAATATTCGAACTAGAATTAGATTTTTTCAATAAATCTTAATAAATATATTAATATATTGCACGGATTAGCAGAATATTTATAAAAATAAAAATTTCGCATTATAGAAATAACTATTTTATCTTCATATAATAATACAAAATATGTAAAAATGTAATTATATCTTCTTTATTATATAACAAATTTCATTACATATGTTATATGTGTATATGTTATATGTATATGTTATATATTTTATATGTTATATTATATAGTATTCTAAATTAATAACATAAAAATTTTTAGCTTGTCTCTTCTGTATTACACGCACATTATTATTCTATTATATATTATACATTACATACAATTCTTTAAACTGATTGCTGCATTTATTTATTTTGTACAAAATTGTTCTTGTTCTGATTATAATTCAATGTAATTTTCGAATATTGATTTTATTATTATTTTGTTTAATATGACGATTTTGCATAATACTGTCGGTCTATTTATTCTTTTTGTCTTCTGTTCTACCAACTGAACACCGTTTTCTTTATTAAAATAATAAAAATTTATAGTACTCATGTACGAGATTAATTTTATTTTATAAAATCAAAACGTTTTAACGCACAGCTAGGAAGCAGTCGTTCCTTTACTTCAGGGGAGAAGAGGGTAAAAAGACTAGTTTGAAAAATTTTTCCAATTTTTTGCGACTTCAAACCTTTCTACTTCTTTAATTTGATTTGTGAATTTTAGTGACGTGGTGCATAGTGGAACAAGTCTAAAAAAGTTAGCTAAAACTCATTTGATTTCATGAGGCTTAATTTTGATTATTTTTATATTGTTAAATATATCCCTCTCTAAAAAACATGTTAACTGCAAAAATAATTTCATTTGTGTTGAAGCGTAAAGATTTCTTTTCCAATGCAATTGTCTCGAAGCTTACATCTTGATGTGCTTCACTGTATCGGGAGGAATATAGACTTTCGCATAAGTGCATAAGCCTAAAGAAATTGATTGGTCTATAAGCAAATGCAGGATGGACCAATGGACCAATCAACTTATGCATATGCTTATGCTCTTATGCAAAAATTTGGTGTGTGTGTGTGTGTGTGTGTGTGTGTGTGTGTGTGTGTTATTTACTTGCATCCATGATATTTAATACTGTATATAATTATATTTGTATATTAAATAATTTTTAATGTGTTTAATGTTTCATACTTTTCTAGAAATTTACACTTTTGTTTTA
The DNA here is from genome assembly GCA_901521435.1 of Crematogaster levior. Lineage (NCBI taxonomy): Eukaryota > Metazoa > Arthropoda > Insecta > Hymenoptera > Formicidae > Crematogaster > Crematogaster levior. The sequence goes on from CABEGB010000635.1 coordinate 508,417, forward strand.
TACTTACAGATTTTTGTAATCTGTCAACTATACAGTAAAAATTTACTTCTAAATTTACCATAATCTACTTTGATAGTTTAAATTAGATTCAATAGGAAAAGTTGTGACATTTGATATATGTGTAACTTGATATAACAAGATTATAGCTATCTAAAATCTAATTGTTTCATTACATATTAATCAAAACTTTTGCTGAAAAATTTTACAAAAGGAAACTTTACTGTCTACTTACTTCATTACTTAAAGGTAATCTTTCTATTTGCAAAATCGCTATTCCTTTAAGAACTTTTTAATCATAATTCACATTCAACTCTAAATAGATATTGACTACGTGCTAAATCTGGTAATTTAAAAAATAGGAAACAAATATTTAAATAATGTATAAATAATAAACATAAATATGTCATAACATAACATATTGCAAAATTAAAATTATTTATGTTAATTGTATTATATTTTTATTATATTTTTAGTAGAATTTTGTACAGCATTTAACATTTTTTCGAATATTTGAGAAAACATAATATTGTAATAAAATAAGAAACATAAAATAATGACTTAATTCTAAAAATTGTGAATTACGAATTTGAATATTATTAATCTGAAGATTCTTGTCATTTAGAATCGAACGAACAGTTTTGCGACCTTTGAGACATAACAATGGATTAACAAGAAAATGGTCCGACTATCCTTCACTGATTTTAATGAGATTTGGATAAATTGTAGAGCATCAAAAAATATAGACCTGTATATTTTTTAGCAGCATATCTCACAGTTTAGAAGTTAAATCAACCGTTTGAAAATAACGGTTTCTTTAAACGGTTTCTTTTTTTTTAGTGAATATTTTTGGAAAAATAAGATATACAGAAAAAAATATTTTATACAAAAAAATATTTTACAATATTTTATACTTTTTACAGTAGCATATATTTATATTTTTGTAAATGTTAAATTTTCTAATTGAATTACTCTCACTCTACTTATAATTTTAGAAAATTTAAAAATTTTGAATGACAAAAATTAAAGAATATCACAAGGTAAATCCATGCACAATAATATTATGTTTCCATGATTTTATTTTTGGGACAACGACATGTAACCTCGTACCATAGGTGACGTGCTATAGGTATAAACGAGTCGTTATTTCGTTTCACTATACTCAATAATTGTCTCTTTTGCATATTTTCCCCAACTACTTATACATGAAAATGGATTAATTCTAATGCCATAATATGCAATGTTGCATGAAATAAAATGTGTGTATAGATGAATGTGCAAATATATCAACAGTAACATATGTGTACAGCATATACAAAATTTGTCTAGTTTCCAAAATACACTTTCAGAATTAAATAAGAATAAAATGCGAAATCTATTTTTGATACATTTTTTAAGGGTTAACGCCACTCTAGAGCTCGAAAAAAAGACGTTTCTTTGATAATTTTTAACGGAGATATAATAAAGAAAATGAGAAATCTATTTATAGGAGTTTATTATACATGTTTCAAAGTATATAAAAAAATTTGTTTATTAATATTTAGAAACAAAATGGCGGCTACATTATAAAAAACCCGAGGCGAAAGAGGTTCTTTTCGGCGAAGAGGTTTCACGGCCAGAAAGGTTACTCCCACAATTTTTAATCTAGAACAAAAAACCAAAAATTTTTAAAAACTATATATAATTGGCTAGAGACTGACGTAGGTTTTGAAAATATTGAATTTTGAATAAGTAGTGCTTATTTGAAAAAAAATCCATTTTTCGGTAAAAAATTTCACCGTAAATTGTTTATAACAAAAGAAGTTGACAAAATATCAAAAAACCCCTACGTCAGTCCCTGCAGAATCTAATTACGATGCTACTGTGCAAATTTGAAATGAATCGGTCAAAAACTTTTCGAGTTATGTTTCCGGCCAACTTGAAAAACATTGTTTCGAGAAAAACGCGTTTAAAGTTTTAAGTACTATCGATCGACGCGCCATAGAGCGGCAGTTTCGGTTTAAAAACAGGTACTTAAAATTCCTTCCGCGCTACGGGACCAAGTGTACATTATTTTTAAGACTCTAAGGCATCATTTAAATGAAAAAAAAATCGATTTTTTGAAAATTCTAGAGTGGCGTTACCCCTTAATGTTCTACATATCCAATGTTCTTCATAAATTGATGAAGAATAGTTCCGACCGTCCTCTTGTAAGAGACTTCTGTGTTTTTATTAAATAAAAATTCAATAATCAATTTTAAATTTTAAATTTACTTCTATTGTAATTAATTAAATAATTAAAATACCTGAGGTGGAATAAGAGTGCGGATCTGTAAGTGACAAAGCTATTGAAAGTATTATAATCTTCTTGAGTGAGCAATTGACAATGAATTCTTAACGATTACTTTAAAAGCCCCAAAAGCACTGTATCCTTTCCCCTACCTCTTCATTTTACAATCAAGGGTGCGTTCCGTTATGCACTGCAAGTACTGTCGCTATGACGTCATAGAAGTGTACTGCAGATGTCGTTCTGTTTTAATTTTGTACACTTCCAAACTTCTACAAGGTTATAAAAAGGAACGTATCACAGTACACTTTCTGCAAGTATTTGTTGACGTTTCAAAAATAAGTGAGACGGCTAATATAAATAAAAATATAATTGCATTAATTGAAACTACATTAATAAAAAATATTAATGACTACGTTTACACGACAGCCTAAAGCCGATTTAATAACTACCGTAGTTAGAGAATTCTTGCATTCAATTGGTATATTCTTTTAGATCTAAAAAAATTTACCAATTGGATGCAAGAATTCATTAACTACGGTAGTTACTAATAGCGAATTCGGACACTTGCACTAGTGCGCACCGAGTGTGCACAAAGGTTCATTCATAGTCAATTTTTATATTTAAAGATTATTATAAATCCTTTTTTAAATACTAATTAAACAGTAAAATGATAATCTGTACAGCATTAATACGGATCGTTTTATTGGCTGAAAATTTTTGAATTTGTTAAGATGGTATTTAAATATAAAAATTGACTATGAATAAGCCTTTGTGCACACTCGGTGTGCACTAGTGCAAGTGCCCGAATTCGCTATAAGTCGAAGTTAGAAGCCGTGTAAACGTAGTCAATGAGACTGAATCAAGTGACAGCGATTCAGATGTATTTTAAAAGAATTAATTACGCGATCTCGGGTGCCCAGAATAAAATGCAAAAATTATGTAGAAAACATTGTCACATCATATTCAGATGTGGATTTCTTTCTTTTCTTTTTTTTCTTCTTCTACAATAACTTTTATGTTATAAATCTTATTTTCTTCTGCATCAAACAAGGTAACCTTATTATATAAGGGAGCAGCCATCTTTACTACTGTCAGTGCTTTACCTCGTTGATCGTAGCCGCAACAGGAAATACGTCAAAATCAATGACGCCACTCTAAATTCGAGGCTAAAGCCCGCCGCAGACAATGCAATTTTTTCTGCTGGATTGCTAGTTGGTCACTCTGCTGGCTGATCTGCTGCATTCTGATTGACTCTCACAATGATCAAGCACAAATCCACGCGAGAAAAATAGCACCTGACCTATCACGAAAATCCAGCAGACCAGCCAGCAAGCAATCCAGTAGAAAAAATTACATCGTCTGCGGCGGGTTTAAAATCATTTTTAAGCGTTTTTTGCAATATAGCGTCAATTTTGGTCACATGACCTACTTTAATGTTCAAAATGAGCATCGAGCACACAGACTTCTATATTATACGCTAGATTACTAACTGCCAAGGTCTGTAGATAGAGGAACGAACAGAGTAAGGTCTTATTGTTAGCATGGCCACCATTTTCGAGACAGCGAGTTTGTGTTGGTGTACGTAGTATATAGCTATTAGTTATGTGAGGGAGTAAAACACGTCCTAACATAACCTATACATGAAACGAGAACAATTAATTTATATTTAAATTGACATTATTTGGTTAATCAGGGGGTCGATTGTGTATCACATAACTTGCTCACTTTTATAATTTTCACCCAAGTAACATGATACACAATCGACCCCCTGCTGAGTCACAGTCGTCGCCATTTTCGTACCAAGTCGGGTGAAGTGGATGCTAAGGCCGGTATTCATAGTCAGATCTTATAATTAAGACCATCTTAAGCATGGTATAAATACAAGGGTATGCTCTTGCGCACGCGACCAATCAAAATTGTCAAAGTGTGACGTCACAGATAAGCGGTAAATTTGAAACTATTGTTTCCAAGCAGCTTATATTAGCAGCATTCTCGTCAAATATACATTTGATTTAAAGTTTGCAGAAAAAAATCTATTTTGAAGTAATATTTTATGAACTAATAAATATTCTGTAATAAAGTATAATATAAATAAACATTATAAACTCAATATAGAAAAATTTAACATAAAATAAACATAAAAATATTAATATCTTTTTCGTTAAGGTATTAGCATTTTTTTCTTAGATATTAACATTTTTATCGATTACGTAGATTTGAGCTCCCTCACTTACGTCACTTTATGCAGATAGTTTAATGACCACAATAATAATAACAACATAAGGATACTATGAAAAGGATTTATTATTTGTAAATTTGGTTAATTTTTTTTTCTTATTCTGAAATCTATTTTCTATAGCAATAGTTTGATTAATTACCCTCACTCTAATGTAGGTTCTTGTCCTAACAAGCACTGAGGGTCGCCATGTTTAGTCGAACCGTTCGGATTGTCTGATTGGCTCTGAGTGTGACGTCACACTTTGACTGCGCAGTGGGTGAATACGAGATGAGCATACCCTTGTATTTATACCATGATCTTAAGTTCATCTTAAGATATTCCGTAGCCAATGAACTGATTCGTACAGCATCTAAAGATAAACTTAAGACGATCTTAAATATAAGATCCGATTATGAATACCAGCCTAAGACCTTACCCTGGGTCTGTTCTTTTCAGCTGCACTGCTGAACTAGTGCAATAAGTTAGAGTGAAAAAATATATATATGTCTCATTCCAACTTATTGCACTAGTTCAGCAGTGCAGCTGAAAAGAACAGACCCCCTGTCCGTTCCTCTATCTATAGACTTTGCTAACTGCGTCCCTTTAAACGTTGCAGGTATTTATGTATGACATGCGCAGAATAAGCTACATGCGCAGTGAATTATCTTATATACTTTTATGTCTTGCGTTACACAAATAATACAAACCAAGAAAGTTTATGTTGTGTAAAGCTGTAAAATAAATATAATTATTTATCAATTATTTATTAGTTTTTTGCAAGTGTATCAGAAAATAATTAATAATATAATGTGATAAATATAATATAGTAAAAATACCAATTAACCCTTTTGACAGGTTGAGTTCAAAAGGTTAGAATCGCGTAGCTTATTCTGCGCATCCTAGAGACCCTATAAGGAGAGACTCGCCAACTCATCACGTGACCGTTTGGCTGGAGTACCTTGCTATCTGTGCTCTTTTAACTATTATAGACTTGTTAACTGTTATAAAATGCTTCTACATTTATTAAATATATATTGTTTTTCTTATAATGTTATTAAAATATGATAAATTTACTTACTAACAACAGATGTTTTAAAGTGACATCTCCGTAGACTTCATCTTTAAACAAGTTGTTGTGGCTTCATAAAGCACAGATATGTGATCCATAACCCAGCCAAACGGTCAAGTGACGAGTTGACGAGTTTCTTCTTAAGCCTCGTCTACAATAGTCACACAAGCTGTGTTGTATGCCGTAAGTAGTAGTGCCGCAGGAAAGTTGTCGCATGTGTCGCTAGACTAGTATCTATAATATGTCGCAAGGATTGCTCGCGTGCATTAAGTCGGCTGCAGCCGCAATGAATAATCAGCAGCAATTACTAATTTTTCTTCAACTTTGCTCCCAATTGGTAATTCTTCAGAGTAACTACAGCAGCACCAAATTCAATAAAATTTGGTATATCGACGTGTTTTTGCACGAAACTCACGAATCTGGCCGTAAAAATTGTCGCTCTGCTCTGCGAAGCGAGATATTAATAGTTAAAGTTCGCGATTCGCTAGGTTAAGAAACCTGTCATATCGACGATGCACGGACTGTCTGAGCATGCGCAGTGACGAAACGCAGGTCAGCTGACCATGTAACGTCATAAGTCCGCGAAATTGAAAAAGGATACGAGTTAGGTCAATCGCGTGGAGGCAGTGTAAAATATACGCGTGGAAAGTTGCAAACCCATGTGGAACCGAATTTTTACTGGCCGCCACGCGTAGCCGCGCGCTTCGCGCGCGGATTAAAATTATAACCAACTCGCTGCGTGGAGGCGTAGCCAACAATGTAGAACTCGACTCTCTCACCGCCTCAACCCCCATCCCTCCCCCCCCGCTTCGCGGGGGGGGGGGGGAGGCGGCGAACGCAGTAGAATAATCATATGGAAGTTTGCAGGAAATTCAAATAAGCCTAACATTGTTGTTGCGAATTTCCTGCAAACTTCCATATGATTATTCTACTGCGTTCGCCGCCTCCCCCGCCCCCCCCCGCGAAGCGGGGGGGAGGGATGGGGGTTGAGGCGGTGAGAGAGTCGAGTTCTACATTGTTGGCTACGCCTCCACGCAGCGAGTTGGTTATAATTTTAATCCGCGCGCGAAGCGCGCGGCTACGCGTGGCGGCCAGTAAAAATTCGGTTCCACATGGGTTTGCAACTTTCCACGCGTATATTTTACACTGCCTCCACGCGATTGACCTAACTCGTATCCTTTTTCAATTTCGCGGACTTATGACGTTACATGGTCAGCTGACCTGCGTTTCGTCACTGCGCATGCTCAGACAGTCCGTGCATCGTCGATATGACAGGTTTCTTAACCTAGCGAATCGCGAACTTTAACTATTAATATCTCGCTTCGCAGAGCAGAGCGACAATTTTTACGGCCAGATTCGTGAGTTTCGTGCAAAAACACGTCGATATACCAAATTTTATTGAATTTGGTGCTGCTGTAGTTACTCTGAAGAATTACCTCCCAATTTTTAAATTTAATATGTTTATATTACCGTTTACTTACTGAATCGCACAACAGAAGATGGTGGGTGCGACCAGAAAATACACCACGGATAGCTAGCAACACAGGCAAATCGTCAAAGCACTTCGCGCGGCAACGTTCTGTGCTGTGATTGGCTGATCTCATGCGACACGCTTGTCGCAGTCACAGAAAGTTGAAGTTGACTTAACTCCGTGCGACAACCACAGATATCTATACTATACATTAGATCGCTAACTTGCGTCAAGTCATGGCCGCAGAATGTATGTACTAAATTTTCGCGCATGCGTAACGTTGGTAGACAAATTCCACGTTTTGATTGGTTAACGTTATGTACAATATAGGTTATTACACCAGTATAATTTTCACACACACACACACACACACACACACACACCATATTACACACCAGTATAATTTTCACACACACACACACAGCTGTTGTCATCAGATATCTACCATATTACTTTTCTACCAACGTCGCGCATGCGTGACCACCATAGTACATAGTTTTCGCGCACCAATTTTATGTACAAAATTAATGAGAGTTAAGGTGCGAATTCATTGCAGCGAGAAATCGCTGGCGACTTGGGAGAAGTGGAGGGAGAAATGACGCTAGCGACAAGTATCTGTCGCTTTTCTCCCATTACATATTCATGTGGCGACAAATCGCTAGCGACTAAATGTTAATATTTTCAGAGGTATTGTTTTTTAAAGTGAACAGCTGTAAATGAAAATGAAGGTGACAATACGTTCTAACGAGATGTATTCCGCTGTTTGTACAAATATTTTAGGAACAGCAGTAGCAAGAGCAATCAGGAAGCGACGGTTAATGATAGCAACTGCTGTAATGTTGGAGTTGCAAAGAATGCAAAAGAAGCGGAATTACAAAAAGAAGCAGTATTGGGTAGCTCCATATTTAAAAGATCGTAAAGACCATAGTTTTTTTCACGTATCCATCCCTAAACTGACATTCGAAAATGGCATACGTTACCATAACTATTTTCGAATGTCGGCAACGCAGTTGGAAGAACTATTATTATTAGTTGGAGCACAACTGCAAAAGATGTATGTTGTTCGAGAATGCATAGAACTTAAAGAACGCTTGGCTTTCACATTTGTCACGATGTGTCGACTTGTCGCTTGAAGTTCGGACAGGCCGAACTTCGACGATTTGTCGCTGCTACTAGCAGCTACTACAAGATTGGGATGGAGGGGGAAAGTCGCCAGCGATTTCTCGCTGCAATGAATTCGCACCTTTAGCGATCTAGTGTATAGTATAGATATCTGTGGCGACAACGGCTCTTGCGACAGCCTTATACCCAAATCACACTAGCGATTAGCGATTGCGTTTGCGTCTGTATTTGCGTTTACAATTGTGTCTTGACCAATCAGATCGCCAGCAGCTTCCTTCTGATTGGTCAAAAGGCAATCGTAAACGCAAACGCAGACTCAAACGCAATCGTCAACCGCTAGTGGGATTTCGGCATTACGACACAGCCTGCGACATACGGCACAGTCTATGCCATTGACGTACTGGACGGAGCGTAAGGTCAATGTTATGGCAAGGGGACCGATATCAGCGGGACGGGGGATCGACCATATTGTCTGACGACATTTTGGCGCCCTGTTTAAAATGTGACATATATATCATGATATTATTTTTACTTTCATTGCATGAGAACAAGATTTCATGTGTGAAAAAGTTAATTTAATGGTTGTACGCAATTGAAAATAATATTCTGCAATAATTTTCTTTATATATATATAATTATTGTAGAAAATTATTTTCCATTGCACACAACCATTAAATTAACTATATACATATTTATGTATGTATGTATAAAACTATTTTTAAAATTGTTATTACAATTTATAATCAATAAAATGAACTTAATTTTAATAACATTGATTATATGTAACAACATTATTATGACTTTTTAGTTAAAAATGTTTTTCATATGTTTAAAAGTATCTAAAATATGAAAGTTATTGTTCTCTGTATAAATAATATAAAAATATCACTACATTAGTTGGTTATATGAAATATATGAAACAATTTATTTAAAAATATTTTCTGAATAAATTTATTTATCAATTAAAAGAGTATTACGTAAATAATGTTAATATTATTATTACAAAACTTATATCTCTCTTATATCTCTCTCTTCTTATATATATCTCTCTCTTATCTATTCTTCTAACATTGTACTTAATTGGATGATCCGTTTTTCTTGACGCTTGTTTTTCTGCTTCAATACTTGCACCTGCCGTTGATAATATGCCTTTTGATTGGCTAATACTTTGAGTAAAAATTTTACTCTTCGTGATTCCTCTAATCTTTGATCAGTGTCAGCATTAAATGTTGAACAACGTCCTTTTTTTAAAAATATAATTTTATTGTTATCATCACTATCATTAATATCTTGTTCTATATGATGTTTGAGTGTTTGTATTTCTGTTTCTGATATCAACTATAATTGTAAAATTAAAAATTTTATTCATTGTTTATTCATAATGCACAAGAAATGAAAATATTCCATCAAATTTTAACATAAATATCAAAGATGAAAATTATTTCATACCTTACAGGAAGTTTCAATCGTCTCACTTTCATCATTACTTTCTGAAATACTCATCTGTAAATGCTCATCTGAAATGCTCATCTGTGAATATAATATTGTTATTGATTTAAATATGCAATTAGTTAATTGTAATTAATCTCATGCTCAAGAGAAGTACTTACAGTCAAATCATTATTGTCCACTGATTCTGAATTAACTAAAGATGGAATTTCAACTTCTTTTGTATCTTCTGAGATATTTGGCTTTATGTATAAAATAGATTTTAATAATATATTTATTAATTCATAATTGCTATATAATAATAATCTAATAATTGATATATCTGACAATTAATATTAAAGTATAAACCAAGAAATATGAAAGTTAAATAAAATCTAACTACTGAGTAATATAATTTATAATAATAAATATCAATATTACAAATAAATGAGACAATATTCTGTAGAAAAATTTATAATCAGAATATAATTCAAGATAGTATATGCATTTAAAGTTATGAAAATTACAAACACAATGAAAGTCAAATTATAAAATTATACTTACAATTGGAATAGCATCTTCTTTTAATCGTGTTCGCGTCAGAGAGGTACGATCAAAATCGTTCTTCGAAAAATGTAATGAATGTAAATAAATGTAAATAAATGTATAAATGTGGAGACTTGGGTAAACTTTCCTTACAAAGACCCATAATTTTTACCCAAGTTAATTTTTTTTCTTCATCTTGTGGAAATCTAATGAAATAAAACAACTTAATTTTATATAAAATCAATTTCATTTAATAACAAATAAAGTTCTTTTATAAAATGCCACATAAAAACTAACTAGTGTTTGGAACAAATATGTTTAAGTAGTAAACTTTTAATTAAAAATCTTACTTTATTGATATAAAAAAACAGTACATATTTTGTAAGTTATGAATGCAATATACTTGCCGGTGTTATGTGATTTTAACATTTTGTTCTACACTTATTTGACCTTTAGTCTTTCGATAACTTTTATTGCAGCAACCGATTGCAACATAAAGTGGCATTTTTCACTATTTTTCAGTACAAAAATTAGAAAAATAATACTTCTAAATCTTGACAATGTCACAAACGTGGTCACAAACAATATTTTCTTTTATATTTTTGCTCCCTGCACTTAGATGGCATTACTAATGTCGCCAGACAATATGGCGGCCCCCTCCTCTCCTAAAATCTTCACTCCCCGCGTCAGGACGCTCCGTCCAGTACGTCAATGGGTCTGTTCTTTTCAGCTGCACTGCTGAACTAGTCATGATGGAAGGATTACATGGTGTGTGCAGAACTCGTAAATCACGCCCCTTTTCAGCCTTCGGTGCACGAAAAAACACAGGGCAGGCAACTGCGAAAAACGAAATGTTTAGCTTTTAAAGTTTGGCACAACTGGTGTGTAAGCGTCCTTTTCGCACTCCTTGTATTTTCTTCCATCTCACTTTGTGTTATATACAGGGTTGGGCAAAAGTCCGGAAACGGTCAAATATCTCGAAAAGGATCAACTATAGCGAAAAATTGTAAATAGCAAAGTTGTAGGGCTTAAAAAAATGTACCTAATGATGACTAAAAATTTTACTTTGAGTGGAGGACGAAGATCATATAAAAGTCAAATTGAATTTTTTAAATGGAACTGCCTACTTTTTATTGCATATTCTTATAGCTTATCTCGAGACCTTTCCAAAACACTATAATAAAGTATTTTTTTGTTAAGTATTTTCCGAGTTATAAAGCTTGAAATAATTTCATAATTTTACATAAACTGTAAAATATCTCGTAAAATATTTACTTTTCGATGACCTTACCTCAATACTTTTATGCACAGAATAATGAGAGGAACCAATTGGTGTCAAGAAAACACATAGTTGTTTTTAAGAAAAAATATGCAATTTGTAACTAACAATTACATATTTTTTCTTAAAAACAACTATGTGTTTTCTTTACACCAATTGATTTCTCTCATTATTTTGTGCATAAAAGTATTGAGGTAAGGTCATCGAAAAGTAAATATTTTACGAGATATTTTACAGTTTATGTAAAATTATGAAATTATTTCAAGCTTTATAACTCGGAAAATACTTAACAAAAAAATACTTTATTATAGTGTTTTGGAAAGGTCTCGAGATAAGCTATAAGAATATGCAATAAAAAGTAGGCAGTTCCATTTAAAAAATTCAATTTGACTTTTATATGATCTTCGTCCTCCACTCAAAGTAAAATTTTTAGTCATCATTAGGTACATTTTTTTAAGCCCTACAACTTTGCTATTTACAATTTTTCGCTATAGTTGATCCTTTTCGAGATATTTGACCGTTTCCGGACTTTTGCCCAACCCTGTATATAGTTTATATACCTGATAGCTTACCCACAACCAAATCCTCCAACAATAGCAACCTTCTTGCCACTCGGTATGGTGAACGATACATTTTTAAAAATAGGTTTTCCTTCAACATATTGGAAATTTACGTTTCTAAATTGAATTTCCGACGAATCGTACGTCACGTGAAATCTTAGTGCATTTTCTTTTGACTGTTAATACAAATCCAAAGATTAATTAAATAGTTGACGGTATATATTGTATAGATCATTTTTTATGAGGATAGATGCTAGACTCTTGATACTTCGAATTCAAATAATTTTACCTTAATTGCAGTGTCTGTTGTCATATTATATATATATAATTATATATATATATATATTATATATATATATATATATATATATATATATATATATAAATAAATATAAGTAGCGGTATATTGCAGAATTGACTGACTAGACTGTTACAATATACGAATGTGTATTATGTGACATGTTATACAATATAATTATATATTTATATAATTATATAAATATATATATAAATATTGTGTATATATATAATTATATAAATATATAATTATATTGTATAATATGTCACATAATACACATTCGTATATTGTAACAGTCTAGTCAGTCAATTCTGCAATATAACGCTACTTACATTCCTAGAATTCTAGGGATTTCCTTATGTTGGTAGACATGTATTTTTTCGTGTCGCGATTAGAAAAGAAGAGCAGATTTTAGAGAGAGAACGAGTCGTACTCAGTGTTGGTAGACGGGCCGGGTTTTCTAACGCATGCGCGGCCGAAATGACCGTTACCAAGGACGTATCTATCGGCAGTAAACAAGAGTTAGCTGTGGGCGCGAAAATCCTGGCGGGCTGAAGCAATGAAAAGGTTAGTTTACTTGTCCTTCGAAAGTATTCGTTATATAAAATCTCTTTTTCACATTGCATAATCCCCAAAATTATGTAGTACTTTTATGCACTCAATTTCATTTTAGTTATTATTTTTACTTTAGTTTTATTATAGTTTTATTAATTTTTTAAAAAGAGAGATAGGTTTTTTGACCGTGAAAATCGAGGGACGAGTGCAATTTTTGTTTTTAAATTAATATTAATATTAATTTTTTTTATAATGAATAATAATATTGGAAAAGGAGTTACTAAAAAACGTAGAATTAGAGATTTTCAAAATTCTTGGCTAGATGAAGATATTTTTAAAGGATGGCTAACTCCTCATCCTATAGAAAATAAAGCGCTTTGTATTGCATGCAATAAGACCATCAGATGTTGCAAAACAGATTTAGTTCAGCACTCACAGACGGCCAAACATATTAAAAACATTAATTCTTTAAATTATAAAGCCACCGATATTGTTAATAATAATTTATCTCATAAAGATAAAGTTAAACGTGCGGAAATTAAATTAGCAGCTTTTTTTGCAGAACATAACGTAGCTTTTTATACCGCGGATCATCTAATTCCTTTAATAAAAGATGTTTGCATAGATCCTGAAGTTGTGCAAGATCTTTCACTTGCTCGAAAGAAGTGTGCAAAAATTGTTAAAAATGTTATCGCGAAACGTGAAATTGAGGAAATTATTCAATATTTACAAACATGTAGATTTTCCATTTTAATTGATGAAAGCACAGATATAACAGATACTAAAGTAATGTGTATACTTGTTCAATATGTATCGCCTCTAAATAAAAAAGTTACAACTCAATTGTTAGAATTATTACCTTTAGATGGTACTGATTGTTCCGCGAATAAAATTTTTGAACTATTTAAAAACTTTTTAGAAGAAAAAGAAATCCCAATTAAGAACATTATTGGAATGGCAAGCGACAATGCATCCGTTATGATTGGATGCAATAATTCTTTTATGTCTCGATTAAAAATAGAAGTACCAAATTTAGTAACATTAAATTGCATTTGCCATTCATCCGCACTTATAGCCAACAAGGCTTGCGAAAAGTTACCTTTTACTTGTGAAAATTTGATTAGAGGCGTTGCCACTTATATTTCAGGCAGTGTGAAGAGATGTGCAATTTTGGGTGAATTTCAGGATTTTTTTGAAGTTCAAAGATGTAAAATATTAAAATTATCAGATACGAGGTGGCTTTGTTTGCACAAATGTGTTATTAGACTTCTCGATAACTGGGAAGTTTTAAAAAATTTTTTTATTCTAGCAACAGTAGAAGATAAAGTAAAATCTGCCGAACATATTTTAGAGTATTTGAATGATGACTCAGTGAAAGCATATATGCTGTTTTTAAAATATTCATTAAACTTTTTCAATTCTTTTAATGCTTTATTTCAATCGCGTAATATTTTAATACACAAATTATTTGAGAGTAGTCGACAATTAATTCAACAAATAGCTCAAAATTTTATAAAGTTTGACGTTTTAAATAATATTACAAATTTAGATGATAAAATAAATGATCCAAATATTTTGCAAAATATAGAAAATATATATGTAGGGCCGGAATGTGAGAGCTTTTTAGAAACATTATCTTTGGAACATGCACAACAAATTAGATTGAAATGTTTAGAGTTTTACATTACTGCAGTTCAAGAAATGCTTAAACGTTTGCCTTTTAAAGATACACTTTTCCAACAATTAAGTTTTTTAGATCCAAAAATTGCGTTATACGATGAAGGCAGATTAAAAATTAAAGATTTAACTTTTATCGCGAATCGGGTAAAACATTTAGATATAACAAAATTAGCTTTCGAGTGGCGAATTTTACCGTCAAGTTTTAATGAACAACAAAAAAAAGAATTGGCTTGTTTAGAGATAGATGAAATGTGGAAAAACATAGTTCAATTTAAAAATTTCGATGGGGAAAAGATGTTTCCAAATTTAGAATCATTAGTTGAAGTAGTTCTTTCTTTTCCTCACTCAAATGCCGAGGCCGAACGAATATTTTCTATCGTAACAGATGTTAAAAGTAAAAAAAGAAACCGCTTAGCTAATGATACATTGTCTTCAATTTGTGTAGTTCGGTCCAGTTTTCAAGCCAAAAATATTAATTGTACAAATTTTGAAATCGACTCAAGGCATTTAGAACTGCATAATGCATTAAATTTATATGGAGAAAAATGCAAATCTGATGGTACTTAATATATTTTTGCTTTTTTAATTTTATTTTTGTTTTTTATTTATATTGCTTTGCATAATAATTTTTAATTATAGAATTTCACATCTAGTCATTTTTAATGCATGTTACATACATATAATTATTAATTTATGTTTTTCCAGAGAATATTTTTTATTATATATTTTGCAGTGTGCAATACTTTTATTTTTTTAATTATTTAATTTTGTTATTTAATAAACTTAAGAAGTTTTTGTTATAACTATAAATTATTTAAATAATATAATAAAGAATTGTTATTATAATTTATTTGTTATTATAATTTTTATTTTTTAATTTATTAAAAGTGTTTTAAGTTTTATTTTATTATTAAATAAGTTTTTAAATTTAAATTTTATATTATATTATATTATAAATATATATATATTATATTATAAAACAAATTATATATGTTGTTTGTATTATTTATAAAAACAGTTTATTTCGAATGTTATTTATGTACTTTTGTTTTATGAATATTGGTAAGGTTTTTGGCAGTTTTCCTTACCCTTGCAACAAATGTTGGTATTCCGTAATATTTCTGCCAAATAAAATATTTTATTTTGTTATTATATATTTTGTTTAAAATTCTTTTAGTGTCCTTTCCTCTTTTAATTAATCACATACACACACGTGCGCACAATATCTTTGTACATAATTTTAAAAAAAGTGTAAATTTTATATGTATATAAGATGTAATTATTACATAATTCCATACAAGTTTTTGTAATTTGTAAAGAAAAATATGTATTTTATGTATGTGTGCGTGACATATTTTTCCTTAAATTACAAAAACTTTTGCAAAATAATGTAAGGGGATCAGTGGTACCCCATTTCATCCGTAGTACTACTTCATTGATGGTATGTTTGAGGCGCATGCGTTAGAAAACCCGGCCCGTCTACCAACACTGGTCGTACTGCACACACCATGTAATCCTTCCATCATGGAACTAGTGCAATAAGTTAGAATGAGACATATATATATTTTAGGTTTGTTCTTTCCAGCTGAACTTTCTGTACTAGTTCATAAAGTGTACACTGAGGCGTTCTTTTTAGCAGAAGTGACGTCAGAGATGACTGTTCTTTTCAATAGTGCAACAGAACTGAGTACAGCAGTTCACTGAACTGCCTGTCCCAGGTCTTGAGTTAGTGCAGCGGTACAGTTCAATATGGCAGCTTAGGCAAAACGAGAATAACAGTACAACTTAACCTAAAATTAAAAACATTAAAAATTAAAAACAGTACAACTTAACCTAAAATTAAAAATTATATTATCTTTATATTTACTTTTTTAAGTTATGTTAATACTTAAGATTTTTTACTCTATATTCGTCTTTTACTATTATTTTTGCGCATATAAAAATATTATTGATCAGTATTTTTACATATACTTGTACACACACACACACACACACACACACACCGACACCATACACACTCATTGTAAATACATACTGTACACAATCTACCAACCTCTTTCATTGAATAAATATCTATTCTGTTACAACATACACACACACACACACACACACACACACACACACATATTGGTAGTAATATAATAGAAGTATAAAATACTGTGATAAATAATATTTTTTATATACGCAATAACAATAGCGACAGACAAACATATAGTAAAAAATTTTAAGTATTAACATAACTTAAAAAAAGTAAATATAAAGAGAATATATGATATATAGAAAGTTTTTTAGCTTTTTGAATTTATATTTTTAATTTATATTAGACCTTTAGTCGTATAAAAAAAAGTTTTCGACATGGAGAAAATAAGTGTTGCATATATTACAAGAGATGCAGCTGGAAATATTTTAATTGATAAAGATGGAAATATTACTTGTAAATTGGAAGGTATTAAAATTATGTATCTAAATATATCAATAAACATTATCTATGCAAATAGCTATTTAAGAACTAAATTTCAATATATAAATATTTATTTAATAAGAAAATAAAGATGATAAGTATAATATAATAATCTTATTATAATATTTTTGCAGAAGGTGTAATATTTAAATTAAAATATCAAGATATTGATTTTAGTTGCAATACAGTGCAATGTACTGTCGATGATCAATTAGTATTTATTAAATTACACCAAGATATATAACAAAATGTACAAAGAAATACAAACAATGAAAGAAATAATATTGATGAAAAAAAATCCGGAATCATGTGTCGCGTCATGTTAATTTCTGTAGCGTTCTTTTCGTTTCTATCTACATTTCTGTACCTATGAAATTTTTACTGTACTCGTCAGTTCTAGTTCAGAACTAGTGCAGAATTAGTGCAACTGAAAAGAACAAACCTTTTTTCACTCTAACTTATTGCACTAGTTCAGCAGTGCAGCTGAAAAGAACAGACCCATATATATATTTTTTCACTCTAAAGCCAACGGCACACGGTACGAGTTTTCGTAGTATATCGCATACGAGTTAGCCACTAAGCACGAAAGTGAGAGAGAGCGAAAGACGCTCGCTTTCTCTCGCTCTCATGCGTAGTGGCTATGTGCAACTCGTATGCGATCTAATACGAAAAATCGTACCGTGTGCCGTTGGCTTAACTTATTGCACTAGTTCAGCAGTGCAGCTGAAAAGAACAGACCCAATGTAGCGTATAGTATAGAAGTCTGTGACTACGTTTACACGACAACCTAAAGCCGATTTAGGCTGCGTTTCGATATTTACCGCCAGTACTGAAAATCTATAGTGTATGTGACGCAAACTATAGATTTTCAGTACTGGCAGTGAATATCGGAACGCAGCCTTAATAACTACTGTAGTTAGAGAATTCTTGCATCCAATTGGTATATTCTTTTAGATCTAAAAAAATATACCAATTGGATGCAAGAATTCATTAACTACAGTAGTTACTAAGGCCCGGTTCCACAATTCGCGGTTAACTCGAGTAATCGAGGTTCAACTCGCTAAACTAGGTTTAAGGAAATTAGTGGCGTTCCACAACTGCCTTAATCCTTAGTTAACATTCACTTGCCTCGGTTAAAGATGAACGCCCAACTTTGGGCGTTTAACGAATTTAACCGAGGTTTACGATCGTGACATAACGCTCTTTAGAGGTTATGTATAAGATTGCCTTGTGCTTCATATGTGTTTAATTGAGAAAAAATATTGCATTTTACCAAATATACCGGAAAATGGCTTTTGCACATGTATTATCATCATCAGATGATAATACAATACAATACAATACAATACAATATTATACAATATTATACATATTTTACAATATTATACATATACAATATATACAAAATTTATGTATAATTATCTCGAAAGCATATGAAATATATATATAACCTGCTACACAATCGCTGTCAAATGGATTCTGTAAACCATCGACCGATGGTTGAATAACACTTTTCACTCTTTCGGCTATCGGATCATCAGGGACAGTCATCTTTCCGCCGCCTACACATCAATTATTAATTAATAAAAGTATTTAATAAATAATTAATAAAAGTATGTTATATATGTTTGTATATATTTATGGACATATATATTGAAATATAAATATGCTTGTATACAATACCTGTTGCAAAAACTTGTTTACGTACTTCCGCAAAATGTTTTCGGGTCTTTTTTTTTAAATTATCCCAACAACTTTTTAGCGACGCCACATTTCGGTTTGCTTCTATGCATCTGCTATTAAATTCACTTATGTCTAACTAACATTTCTCTTTGTCTTTATTACTGACATTGTCAGTTTGCTTGTTTTCAATTATACATTTCTTCTTTTCTACGATTTCAATTAATATAATTTTTTCCTCTGTGGAAAAATTCGGTAGCCGCTTCTTACACGACATTACACAAATTTATTACACAAAATAATCGAACAGCTGAATTCTCACTCTCTTCTTTGCAAAATCTCAGTAACCAATAACAGTTCACATTTGAGGAGAAAGAAGCGTATATTCTGAGTTTCAGTGAATAGAGTATAAAGCCGACGGCACACGGTACGAGTTTTCGTAGTAGATCGCATACGAGTTAGCCACTAAGCACGAGAGTGAGAGAGTGCGAAAGACGTTCGCTTTCTCTCGCTCTCATGCGTAATGGCTAACTCGTATGCGATCTACTACGAAAAATCGTACCGTGTGCCGTTGGCTTAAGTTTACGTAACCTAAGGTTAAAAATGACTTGTGGAACGCGATACAGATAAGGCGGGGAGCACAGACCATTGCATAACGCATAATGCATATGCATAAGAAATTTGATTGGTCCGTTAGCATGTGCATAAAGAATTCGACCAATCGAATTTCTTATGCATATGTATTATGCATTATGCAAAAGTCTGTGTTTCCCGCTTAAAGGCCATCGCACACAACTTCCATAACCGTAAGCATAAAGCCTCGTCTACAATAGTCGCACAGGCTGTGTCGCAGGTCGCATAGGCTGTGTCGTATGTCGCAGGCTATGTCGCAAGGCTGTCGCAGTCGCAAGAGCCCTTGTCGCACGGAGTTGAGTCAACTTCAACTTTCTGCGACTGCGACAAGCGTGTCGCATGAGATCAGCCAATCACAGCACAGAACGTTGCCACGCAAAGTGTTTTGACGATTTGCGTGTGTTGCTAACTATCCGTGGTATATTTTCTGGTCGCACTCACCATCTTCTGTTGTGCGATTCAGTAAATAAACGGTAATATAAGCATATTAAATTTAAAAATTGGGAGCAAAGTTGAAGAAAAATTAGTAATTGCTGCCGATTATTCATTGCGGCTGCAGTCGACTTAATGAACGCGACAATCCTTGCGACATATTGTAGATACTAGTCTAGCGACACATGCGACAACTTTCCTGCGACACTACTACTTGCGACATACGACACAGCATGTGCGACTATTGTAGACGAGGCTTAAGACGTAACGTAAGAATTAGCCAATGAATGAGCGTATGGCGGGGAGCACAGACTTTTGCATAATGCATAATACATATGCATAAGAAATTCGATTGGTCGAATTCCTTATGCACATGCTAACGGACCAATCAAATTTCTTATGCATATGCGTTATGCGTTATGCAATGGTCTGTGCTCAGGCCCTATAGGTCAAGGTTCCATTGGTCTATACGCTCATTCATTGGCTAATTCTTACGTTACGTCTTAGGCCGGGAGCACAGACTTTTGCATAATGCATAATACATATGCATAAGAAATTCGATTGGTCGAATTCCTTATGCACATGCTAACGGACCAATCAAATTTCTTATGCATATGCGTTATGCGTTATGCAATGGTCTGTGCTCCCCGCCTTATGCTTACAGTTATGGAAGTTGTGTGCGATGGCCTTAAGGGTATCACACACAGTTTCCATAACATAGCCATAAGTACGTCCATAAGGTTTCGACCAATCACGTTGCTGGATTTGCCGTCTCCATAATATGCCATAACGTAGGCATAAGACATAGCCATAGTGACGAAAAATTCAGTATGGTTGAAATTTTTCCATAGAGACTTTATGGACTACCAATCAGATTGTAGCGTTCATCTCCATGGCAACGTTGCTGACAGCGTAGCGTGTAGTTGTATTAGGTTATGTACTTCTACTATCTTTCATATGCTTCATTATTTTTCTCTATTGTTTATCCAAGTGAATCTTTGAAGTATAATAAATAACAAAGGAGTTAGTTAAAAAAACGTTTAAAATGGATCATTGTTACGATAACAACTTTATTCTTGATTGCGACGATAATATGGACACATCTACTGTGGAAAATGAAAGTGATACAGACGCGTTTATAATAGATTTAGTTAGGGGTTATCCGCACCTTTACATCAAAAATAATAAAAATTTCAAGAATCAGGTGATGCGGGAGCAATCTTGGATAATCGACGATGCAGTTGATTGACCAATCCGGTATGCCAGTGCAACGGAAAGGAGTTGATCTCCAGTAGCTAAATACCTAAAATATTAGAAATTATCGAATAACGATCATAGAAAATTATCATAAGCGAATTTGATTTATTGTTATTGTTATATACATCATGGTAAAAAACTCATCGTGAGATTATTTTTGAGAAAATTTGTAATTTCAAATTAGAATTTCCACCAGGTGCAATATATATAACTTACCGCAAAGTTACAGCTAATCTTTGTTCTGGACAGAGCGCTCGCCAATTCTGCTTCTGTAAACTTGGTGAAACCAGCTCCAATAGAGAATAAAAGACGTCAACACTCATGCGTGTATACCGGAAAAACATTTCCGTGTCGTCTTTCAATTCATGGAATAGGAACATGAAGTCTCCCTGGTTGTTACGGTTTTCATTAATTGGTCTCACCCACCACTTCCGATTAATCCATCGTTTATCACGTCTTCTGCGTAAAAGTATATATTCATACATCCACGTATATATAAGCAGCATCCGATCCATATCTTGTAAAATATAAATAAATTAAAATTAAAATTTTATATTCTTTGCAGGTCAAAACATAAAAATTAACCTATATTTTTTCTTCGTCTTTTCTATATTTGTGCCATAAAAAACATTATGTGTACCTACCATCGAAAAGAACGGTGGAATGCTTCCGTACAATTTTATTATTAGTGTAAAATGTCAATAGTTCTTTATATCAATAAAACACTTTCTTAATAGCAACACAATTTCAAATATCACGCTCAAATATCACTTGTCACTTGAGTGTGCGGTATTGCCGCTATTACATATGGCGTCACTGTGCTACGAACTATGGATCATCGTGTGTCTTGCCAACTTTATTATGTTATGTTCTGGCTAAGTAATGGAACTTTATGGAAATTGTGTGTGATAGCCTTTAACAGGCTTAAGGCCGTGGCACATAAAAAAACTTAAGCAGTAAGCAATAGAACTTAAGCGAATCGGCCAATCACGGTCAATACTACTCGACCGTAATTGGTCGATTTGTTTAAGTTCTACTGCTTACTGCTTAAGTTTTTTTATGTGCCACGGCCTTTACATCAGCGTTAACGATCGTTCAGTTAAACTCGGGTTACATTGAAAATTGTGGAACCGGGCCTAAATCAGCTTTAGGCTGTCGTGTAAACGTAGTCTGTGGTGTCGAGCATTAGCATGAAAAGGCACCTTAAGAGATACTAAATGCTTTCGATATGTATAGGTTATGAGTGTTTAACGTTTAAATTTAAAAATTATTATTAACAAAAAATGCAGAAAGTACATGTTCTATAACATTTCCTGTAAAAGATTTTAGATATAAAAGCGTCTTATGACGGAGACGAAGTACACAAAGTGTTAAGACAGAAGATTAACTAGATGCAGCGGGTAACGAGTCTTTTGTTGAAACCTTATTCTTATCAGCCACAAATTTTAAAACCGGTTCTGTCATACAAGAATTCGTTCTTTGTCAAGTTTGTTCCGCAGAGTCAAACATTCTGCAAGCATGTAGATATAGTGGATCACACCTGCAAGATATCAAATTACGATGAATATCTTGTGAATTATAAACCTGCACAACGAATCTTGAAGAACACCCTCATGGAGATACTTGGTTTAACAAAAATGGAAATTAATAAAATTGTCGAGGACTATCCACAGCTAAAAAAGAGATACAGAGCGAATATTCTGAACAATTATTACAATCTGATAGAAGCTAATGTGCAACAAAGTACTATTATAAACAACATCTGGTTGCTAGCACATGAAAACAATAAACTTGTGGATAAACTTGATTGTATCAAGGTTCTTAATATGGACAATAACCAGCTTGTACCATGGTTATGCTTGACTCAAGAAGAATTAGCAAATTATGTACTTTATGTTCAACAGGATATGGATTCTTATAAATATAACAGACTGGAATATCTTTCCCATAAATTAAAGGTATAAAACTAAAACATAACTAAAACTTCTATAAGAGATATTGAATTACTGAATGTAATTATATACAAATTGCATAATGATTTTTAGTAATATGTTGTGAATAGTTTTTAAGACATTTTATAAATGATAATTTTTCTTTGTAACAAAATTGGTACTTTTTGATATATAGGAGATAGAAATTTGGTTGTTTCTAGAAAAAACTTAAATAGAATTGAAATAGAATTTGGTTGATAATATGTCATATTTTATTGTGACTTGTGTTATAAGATCATCTGCATCTTTTTCTAGTGTAGCATACAACGGTTATGTGAAGTAACAGTATTGAATTCATTCTTAATGAAAATTCCAGTTACCTCTATAGATAAGAAATTAAACATATTGCATGGTAAGTTAATGTAAAATTAAAGGTAATTATTCAGTATAGGGGATCCACCTCCAATGACCTTGACCTTGACATATGTTGTCTCCCCTCCTGGGTGGAATTTGCTTTGCGTGGAAAGTTGTAAACCCATGTGGAACCTCACTTCGCATTAAAAAGTGTACGCTGCCTAGTTTCCTCAAACAACTTTCCACTCAAAGTGAGTTACACCCACACCTATGTGTGTAGTTTCTCGGTAGTGGAACCCCCCCCTACAGGGGGGGGGGGTGGAACACTGCCCACCACGTGTACAGTTTTAATGCGTAAGTGAGGTTCCACGTGGGTTTGCAATTTTCCACGCAAAGCTAGGTTTTACATGGGTTTACAACTTTTCACGCAAAACGAGATTCTTTACTATTATATCACAAATGTATCCAATATACGAAGATAATGTATTAGTTCCATATAAATATTAGTCATTTATGCTTTTTAATATTCAAAATAACTATTATATTTTCTAAACTTTTTTGTTTATAACTTTTTAATGAATGATGAGCGACGGCTAAAACTTTCTAAAGGTCACTCAGGAGGGTGACCTTGACAACATATGTCAAGGTCAAGGTCATTGGAGGTGGATCCCCTATACTGAATAATTACCAAATTAAATAATAGCATATATATCTGAAAAGATAAAATATAAAATATCTCAAAGAGATTAATTTTAAATAATTGCTCTGCAGAATATAATATAAGTAATACGGATATACTAAAAGATGTATGGGTACTTCGATATAGCGAAAATCATATACGTCACAGATGCGAGTTATATAAAGATACAGGAAAATTAAAGATAAAAACATGGGCTATACGATGTCCACTTAAAGTTATATCAAGGTAATACTTATTAATAAAATAAGATATATAAAAGATTTCTCATTTCTATTATTTTTAATTATATTTTTTTATTTCTGTAATTTCTATTAGCTTTAATTGTAAAATGAAAAAGATATTTGCATTAATATATTGTCATGCAAAATAAATATTTAAAAATAGAAGATACAAAATATTGTTTGTTTATATATACATATATAGGGCCATTCAGAAGAATAAAGTGGAACGTATCTTAATGCAACAATGTGAAAATGTTAGCGAATATTTGCAAAATAAATTGAAGGTCCATGAAGAAACACTTAATTCGGCAGTCAAGAAAACACCAGGTGTTTTACGGGTGAATATAGCAAAATTGGATCAGTTAATCGATCTACTACATCAGAATGGAATTACTAGCGATGAAATATTGCGGCATGCACGAATTTTCTATTTTAGTATAGAAACTGTGCAAAATCGAATTGAGATCTTAAAGAAGACAGGTCTTCTTCCAAATCTTGCTGTTCTAACACGAGCTGAGCGAATTTTCGACCAGTATGTAAAAATGATAATGAATATATAGAAACTTAGTATAATATAAAAAATCTAATTATTGATTGTTTTAAAAATTTTTATTTTGTATACAGGTATATAGAGATGAGTAACGTACGGCAGAAACTGTTGCAAGAACATGGAAGTGTTAAAAATTACTTAATCTATAAATTAGATGTGGATGAAAAGCTCCTTGAAGAAGCTATTACAAAAAAACCGTCTATCTTACGAGTAAAGTTAAAGAAATTGATTGAATTAATCGATGTACTGCAACAAAGTGGTATAACAGGTGACGACATAGTAAGTCATCCAAAGGTTTTTTATTTTAATGTCGAAACATTGCGTAAGCGAATTGAAATATTAGAAAAAGCCGGTATACCGCTAAAGATCAATTCAATATTATGCAATCGAAGAACCTTAGATCAATATAAATTCAGATCACCCAATTCAAAAAACACATAAAAATTAGTGTTTAGTAAATTTATTTTTTAATATTAATATTAATTATTTTTGTACAAATGTGTAAAAAGAAATCACACGAGCGACGCATACACACACACAAATTCTTAACTAAAGCAAATATGAAGTCAAAAGTGAGCAAATTTGTTTAACTGTATATTGTTTACATTAATAATGTTTTTTTTATATTCTTATACTTTGCTAAACTAAGTAATATCAGGTTCAGTTTTTTACACTCACTTGTGATCAATTTAAAGTTTAAAACAAATAGTTTTGCATCCATCTTTTGCTAAGTTGATATTTTATTCATGTCATTTATTAAGCTCTAATTAATACACAGTCTCAACAAATTACAAATCCTTATTTGTAAATATAAAATTTCTGGGACTCCTTGTTTTATTTTGATCAATTATATTTCTCTTTTTTAAAAGAAATTAATTAAAGAATTTAAATTTGAGTTTGAGGATAATTAACAATTATACTGAAAAATATAAAAGAAGCAGCATGTGGAAATTATTTTTATTTCCTTTCATGTTTTATTGTAAAAATAAGAGCCTCTAAAACCTTACATCCATCAATGAGCAATATCCGCAGTTTAAAAAAATACAAAAAGATGAAAATATTGTATCAATTTTTTCCTATAATATATATATTAGATATATATTATGTATGTATATATATATATATATATATATATATATATATATATATATTTAAAAAGTCAATAATAATACAAAATTGTCGTGAAAGTTTTTGCTGCGTTAGAACGTAAAATACAAACTGGATACTCCTTGGATACTCCTTCTTCCGTAAAAAAAAACATTTTTGTAGCAACTACCGTTCTGGGACTTCGAAAATACAAGGTTTTTACACTGAAAAGGATCCATATCAAGGATCAAAACGTTGGTACTGTATTTTATTTATATTCTTGTGTACCTTATTTATATGCTTGAATATGAGTTTTTGTATTTTATGTTCTAACAACAGTGAAGGTTCTCATGGCAATTTTCATTATTGATTTATTCTTTGGGGCTATTATATACTTTAATGTATTTAAAAAATAGTTGACTTCCATAAACCAATCTTTTAAAGATACAAATGATAAGTATAAATAAATAATCCAAATTGTTGGGCTAAATTCAAGGCTTATTTAGAGAAAGTAAACAATCATTTCAATCAAAGTATTCGTCGTTGCTTTCTATAACTTTAAATCATCTTTCGGCTAGCTTATGAATTTCATCTCGGTTTTGCGAAAAAGTGTCTTTGGACGCGATAGAGTCAAGTTATTTTTGGATTTTGTCCACTGATTGCGTATTGGACAAGGCCTGTTGTATCGATCCGGAACGTGGTAATCGGAAGGAGCTGTCTAGTGAATACACCGGGTGCTGCAAGATATCTTAGCCAAGACTCGTTAAGATGCCGTTTGCAGAAGTAATGTGTGGCCTGGCATTGTCATTCAGCAATTTTACAGGACATTCTCCTTTGCCAGTATAGTGTTTTCGTTTTCCATTTCCTGACTTAAACGGATTAATTAGCATTGATAACAGTACGCAGTAACTGTTTCACCCAGTTCCAATGCACGCACGAACGCACAGCATAATAAATCACGTCCTTGATATCCCACCAAATGAAGAGCGGAACCTTCTTTCTGAACCGTTTCGGTTTTGCAAACGATGTTCGTTGGGATTTATCCATGACTTTTTACAGAACTGAATACTTTTTAACGTTATGTTGTCTGCCAAATTAAATTTTTAATAAATACATGTTACCACTACATAACCGCGAAAATGGAAAAATTAATTGATTTTAAATTAATTTTTTAACTGTAACAACGGTCATTCTCTTTGCCAGTAATTAAAATTTAAATGAAAGGCATTAGTTGACATCAAACTGGCAATGTGATTGGTGAGCTGCGATTCCCCATGACACCCGCACGGAATGGGGGAGTTCCAGGTTCGAATCCTGGCTGAGGTAATATTTTTCGCAATAAATTCTCCATCTTATGATTGGAGTTGAGATTTATTAATTCCAAAATGTAAATCGAATTTCGATTTCATAAGTTGGTGAATCACTTCGGTTAATAGTCTGACAAAACCAAGTCGGCTCGCAGCTCACCAATCACATTGCCAGTTTGATGTCAACTAATGCCTTTCATTTTAATTTTTTAACTTAAGCTTAAAAAATCTAGATTACCCATTCGTCACTTAATAGAAGTCTGCTTTATTTGCTTGTAGTATTTATGTCGTAACCATTGATTTCTGTCAACCCACTGTTTCTGCAAAGTTTGAGTAGACTCGATAAGTGATTGTTACTCAAAACTGCAAAATTTCCAGAAAGTAGTTTCTTTTTTAAAGAAGATCCTATCAAATCAGGATGACCAATTAACTTTGTCCCAATTTTCAAATCGTCTAACCATATTGTATTTCCAAGATGAAGGCAAACCTGTGAATAATTTATTCATATATTATCCTTTTCACATATTTTTTCTCTCATTAATCTGACAAATACTTACTTTTCCGGTAATATAAGATCTCTCATCGAAATTTTTTGCGAACCATTTGTGTGCTTGTACATTAGTATATTGATTCCACATGTATTCCTCATCCAATGGTACTAAATTAGTTAAAAATATTTCGACAACATGCGTTGGAAGATTTAATAATTCTTCTGGAATGTGCAGTAATTTACGTATCTAAAATACCAAAAAATCCATTTATAACAAGAAGAAAGACTGTAATCATAACATACAAGAGACACTCACTATCATTGCTGTTGCCTGAGACGAGGTCAAAGATCAAAAATCGGGAGCCTAACTTTGAGAAAAATTCAAAATTTGTTTTTTTTTTGTTTTTCGATTCAGTGTTCTAAGTAGATTTCAAATATAATCAGTTTTTTGCTTTTTTTGTTTTTCGATTCAGTGTTCTAAGTAGATTTCAAATATAATCAGTTTTTTGCTTTAAGTTAAATTATTCATGCACAGTCAATCTTTAAATTTAGCCCAAAATTGGACCCTCGATTTTTTGACCTATGATCTCATTTCGAACGGCAATGATACATACCGTTGAACTTGTCTCAACGAGTTTTCAAAAATACAGTTTTCCAAAACCAATGGTTTAGTATTTCGTGAGTGTGCCTTGTTGTATCTTGTTTATATAATCATCCAATATACGTGATCATTATGTTATTTTTTTATAATTATTCATTGTTGAAAGAAAAGTTTAAGAGAATTTGCAGAGAATTCAAACATAATATTAACATAAAATAAAATAATCTTACATCAACATGTTCATGTATAATACCGTTGTCGATACATCTCACATCTACGAATTTTACATCTTCAGAATAATTTTTATCATATGTGATGTGTCTGATCTGTACTCGTTTGAATGTGTCGATAGTTTCCTCCAAAACACAGATATCACCTACGTTTATCGAGGTACACATTTTCCTATAATTGATATATACGAATGAATAAATATACACGCATACATACACATACACATTATACTCTTGCGGTTTATCATCAAGATCATGTATACACAGTCTAGGCTTAGTAAAAGTGTGAACTAAGGCATAAAAAATGACATAAAAAAAAAACTAAATTATTTTTGCAACATACAACGACTTTTTCATTTTAGTACAATGTTTTTAAATTGGTAATAATTGTAATATTAAAATATACCGAAGACTCTTATTTTGTTACAGTTTAATATATTTCTCTTGATTAGGCTTGAGCCTATTTTTCCAACTTTAGCTCCTCTAAATCTAAAAAATATAAAATAGCTCTGATTGCCGTTGTATATTATATTACTAAATAATAATCAAATTCAGGTATAATGAACACACAAATGGGTAAAAACATTTCATGTACATATGAGTCACTAGAAATTGTCTTCTATAAGATATCTTGTGATTCCAAAGCTTATTATTATTATTAGATCTGTGAACATTCATTTTTGTTTTATAGTGTGTAGTTGC
The DNA here is from genome assembly GCA_901521435.1 of Crematogaster levior. Classification (NCBI taxonomy): domain Eukaryota; kingdom Metazoa; phylum Arthropoda; class Insecta; order Hymenoptera; family Formicidae; genus Crematogaster; species Crematogaster levior. The sequence goes on from CABEGB010000635.1 coordinate 537,544, forward strand.
TAATCTTGCTCACAGTCTTTCTGAACTTGGGACCAGTAATGTTGAACTGTTGACTCCTGAGTTATTTCACTAATTCGTCACACAGATGAAATAAGCATATATAGGAAAATATAGGAAAATGGTCTGGATTGAATTCTGGGATCTGCTGATTACGAATTGCACACCGTGACATTTAATATAAATACAATATATTCATTTCGAAGTAATTGTCAAATAGCTTGTTTTCATTCTTGGTGTGAAATCAATTCGACATATGCATGGTTATTCAGATTCAAAACAAAAGAAGAATTTTCGGAATATTTTACAAATCTGTTATATCAATCTATTATATTACAAACACTCTTTTACTGGAAAATATTTTAATTTTAATATTGCAAGAATTTTGTGAGAAAAAAGGAGGAAAAAGTGATTGTTTTTACTTTGGATTTATTTGATACTATAAATGCTTCGAAGTATTTGTAGTGTTAAATGAACCACAGCTTTGGATTCAAGAATACTGTTACTACAAGAATACTGTTACAACAAGAATACTGTTACAATAAGAATACTGTTACAATATAGGATCCCATTTCCTATAGGAGTTCTCATTTAAAAACTTGGGAGGATCTTCACAACTTTTCGGCATCCCGCGTAAAAAAAAACTAAGACGACCAAAATGTAGCCTTTCCAAAATTATTTAACTTTTTGTCTTAAATGTTTTATGTAAAATCGATATTTATGAAGATACCTTATAGAAGACAGTTTATAGTGACTCATCTTATATGTATATGAATATGTTTTTGCCCATTTGTTCATTATACCTGAATTTGATTATTATTTAGTAATATAATATACAACAATGACAACATAATAAATGTATTATTTAAATAAATAATTTTCAAAAATATCAAAAATTCTGTATCTTTTAAAACTGGATGACATTGAACAAAACTAAATGTGATTTAAACTAAATCTTTATCATTACTCATGATAAAAATTCAGAAAATAAATAATTTCTCTGGAACAAAATGATTGCGTAATTACATATGGTTTTGGAGCAGAAAAAATACTGGCACAACAATGTATAGTATTTTTGTGTTAAACAAATTACTAAATTAAATATAGAAACAAATAGTTACATTACAGTAATGTGTATTGATATCATAGGAGTATCATATTAAATACTTTTATTTATTTAATGTTATATTAAATAACAACGTTTCTATATCTTCGACCCGCCTGGCCAGTTTATTAATATTAATCACAACGTTTCGGGCTCAGGTTTAGGCCCTTCTCAAGTAAAGAATGTTACATATGATAATGTGTGGAATGGATAACGCACGCTAATATCTGGGCTTGTTGACATTGCGTCCAAACCATATCAATCTTGCAACTATACGAAACACAAATGTCAGTAAATGATCACAGAAGTAAAAGTAAAAACTCAATAAATAGAAAAAACTTACATATCACGTGTGTCATACAATTAAATCCAGTAAATAACGAAACAGCGACATTACTTCGTAAAGATCACATCACAATATAAGGACATTTCATATCAGTGCGTTAGAAATATACAGTCGAAAGAATAAAATCCGGTGATGGGGGTAAAAGATAAACAATAAATAATAAATATATATAAAAGTCAACTCATCCGGGATAAAGATATATAACATTGTGGTATAGTCAAATTAATGTTTCGGTCAAATGTTAAAATACTAAGTACAATATTTAAAGAAAACAAAATAAATAAAATAATAAATAAGATACATAATAAATAAATACATAGATAAAATTCGGAAATTATACAGTTTGATGTGGAGACTAAATAATGTCGATTACTTTGTCATAGACCGCTGTAAAGTTTTTCCGTACCACTATGCATTTAAAGCGTTATCATGTTTCTTAATGAATTTCGACAATCTCTCTCTTTTTTGTGTTCGGTTCTTTATGTAAAATTACTGGTTTATCTCAATCAAAATCGTGAGACTGTGAGACACGATGTTTACTGACAACGGAAAGATGGTCACCATGCCTTTTTATATCATTAAAACGTTCACTAACTCGTGTTTTGAGGTGTCTTTTTATCTACCTAATATATGATGATTCACATTGCTTACAATTCAACTTATATACAACCTCAGTTTGATCGAGAACTTTAACCTCGTTTTTGTATTTTTTAATAATACTGTTAAGTTTATTAGGTACAGAAAACACTACGTCAGCTCCAAATTTCATCAAGTTCCTACGTACGTTGTCGCTCAAAACTTTAATGTATGGAATGACAATTCGGTTTTTTTTTCATCGCTACCTCCCTCCTTGTCAGTTGTACTTCCCTCTAATGTTTGACGTTTTAATAAATGTAGTCTAATGTTAATGTGTTTTTAATGGTATGTGGAAATTATTAATTAAAATCTCTTCTACACAACTTTAATGTTAGCATTATGGAATTTATCATGTGTAGAGTAAGATTGCTTGATCTACCAAACTAACAATGGTATTGATCTTGTGTATGTTTGTTATAATTAATGTGTCGGCCTGAGCATGAGGGTTTACGATACTAATTTGTAATTAATTTCTCGTTATCTCTGATCACCGTGGTGTTCAAAAAATTTAATGTAGAATTCTTTTCAAGTTCATACGTGAATTGTAAGTGTGGATGGTAACTGTTAAAAGTCTTAAGTAATTCGTCAACTTTATCATTGGGTATTATTGCAAAAATGTCATCTAACAAAAAATGGAACCTCAAATTCTATCTCCTCCAAGCAATGCGTCTTGTGGTCATCCATTACAATGTCGGCAATGATAGGTGATAGCGGAAAAACCATAGGGCTACCCAAATATCTGCTCACATGCCTGACCATCGAAACTATAATAAAACTTGTGGAGGTCAGAATATCAACTCCATAGCGTGTTGAAATTGCGGTTTGTTAAATTTGGTTTTCTTCGCGATATAGTCCCATTTTTTCTCAATACCGTTGAGAACTAACTCAAGAGGACTAACATCATATAGGGAGGATGCCATCCGTGCATCTTAATCTATTATAGATATATAGATGTTATGGGTTACCCAAGATCCACAAGAATGGTTATCCCATGAGAATTATTGTATCTTCGGAAGCTCCTTTTATAATGTAGCTCGGTTTATGCATGACATTTTAAATACTTCCATCCCTAAACCAGCGTCATATGTCAAAGACAGTTGGGCGTTCATGCGACTGTTGAAGGATGTGATCGTTGATGAAAAAAGTTATTAGTTTCGTTGGACGTCACGTCTTTATTCACTAACATTCCTCTTAAGTTAGTCCTCAGCGGTTGAGAAAAGGTGGGACCATATCGCGAAGAAAACCAAATTTAACAAAGCTCAGTTTCGACACGCTATGGAGTTGATTCTGACTTCCACAAGTTTTAATTTCGATGGTAAGACATATGAGACATTTGGCAGCCCTATGGTTTTTCCGCTATCACCTATCATTGCCGACATTGTAATGGATGACCACAAGACGCATTGCTTGGGGGAGATACAATTTGAGGTTCCATTTTTTGTTAGATGACATTTTTGCAATAATACCCAATGATAAAGTTAACGAATTACTTAAGACTTTTAATAGTTACCACACACACTTACAATTCACGTATGAACTTGAAAAGAATTCTACATTAAATTTTTTGAACACCACGGTGATCAGAGATAACGAGAAATTAATTACAAATTGGTATCGTAAACCCTCATGCTCAGGCTGATACATTAATTATTTTTCGAACCACCCAAACATACACAAGATCAATACCATTGTTAGTTTTGTAGATCAAGCAATCTTACTCTATACATGATAAATTCCATAATGCTAACATTAAAGTTGTAGAAGAGATTTTAATTAATAATTTCCACATACCATTAAAAACACATTAACATTAGACTGCATTTATTAAAACGTCAAACATTAGAGGGAAGTACAACTGACAAGGAGGGAGGTGGCGATGAAAAAAAAACCGAATTGTCATTCCATACATTAAAGTTTTGAGCGACAACCTACGTAGGAACTTAGTGAAATTTGGAGCTGACGTAGTGTTTTCTGTCCCTAATAAACTTAACAGTATTATTAAAAAAACTTTAACAAAAACGAGGTTAAAGTTCTCGATCAAACTGAGGTTGTATATAAGTTGAATTGTAAGCAATGTGAATCATCATATATTGGGCAGATAAAAAGACATCTCAAAACACGAGTTGGTGAACATTTTAATAATATAAAAAGGCATGGTGACCATCTTTCCGTTATCAGTAAACATCGTGTCTCACAGTCTCACGATTTTGATTGAGATAAACCCGTAATTTTACATAAAGAACCGAACACAAAAAAGAGAGAGATTGTCGAAATTCATTAAGAAACATGATAACACTTTAAATTTGCAGAGTGATACGGAATAGCTTACAGCGGTCTAGAACAAAGTAATCGACATTATTTAGTATATACATCAACCTGTATAATTTCCGATTTTTACCTATGTATTTATTTATTATGTATCCTATTTATTAGGTTGATTCAGTGAAACTGGCGCATGCTTAAGCGCATATAGCCCAATCTAGTCATCAGGCGGCGTGATTTTTTGTTTACATATTCGTGCAAGCTTCATCCATATACACAAAAAGTTTTTTTATAAATATCTTAAAAAATGGACCCACAAAAATTAAAAGTGATTTTTGATGACATAGATCAACGGAAAATTATAGCTTTTAATGTGTTACTCGAAAAGTCTGCAACTGATATCCATCGCACTTGTGAAAGCATTAGGAACTCAAGCCTACTCATTACTGTTCAACGATGGGTCAAATCGATCAACGAAGGCTTGTGATGCCTCGCCGCGATGGTCTTTAAGGTCGGTCTGGCCGCAAAAAGCTAAAAATCATGAGGAGAGAGTGAGATGGTTCGGGCTAAACTGGATGAGCACAGAGGCTGGAGTGTGTGAACTCACTATGCAACTTGCCCTTTCATACTCTGCAGTTTATCGCATTCTTATGCAAGATTTGAAAATGTCCAAGAGAATGAAGAAGTGGGTTCCGCATATTTTAACCGAAGCACAGTGCCAGGGCCTTCGAGCTTTACCAGAAAGATAGGAGCGTGTGGTCGAAGCCGAGGGAGAATACATATAAACATATTAAAATTTTGTAATTGTAGCTCTAACCACTTATTTTTTATTATAATGAACGCGCCATTCTCACTGAATCATTCTCACCTAATATTATTTTATTTACAATATTTTGTTTTCTTTAAATATTGTGTTTAGTATCTTAACGTTTGACCGACACATTAATTTGACTATACCACAATGTTATATATCTTTACCCCGAATAAGTTGACTTTTTTATGTATATTTATTATTTATTGTTTATCTTTTACCCCTGTCACCGGATATTATTCTTTCGACTGTATATTTCTAACGCACTGATACGAAATGTCCTTATAATATGATCTATACAAAATAATGTCACTGTTTCGTTATTTACTGGATTTTATTGTATAATATGATGCACATGATGTAAGTTTTTTCTATTTATTGAGTTTTTACTTTTACTTCCGTGATCATTTTTACTGATATTTGTGTTTCCTATAGCTGCAAGATTGATATGGTTTGGACGCAATGTCAACAAGTCTGATATTAGCGTGCGTTACCTATTCCACATATTATCATATGTAACATTCTTCACTTGAGAAGGACTTAAACCTGAGGCCGAAACGTTGTGATTATTATTAATAAACTGGCCAGACGGGTCAAAGATTTAGAAACGTTGTTAACCGAGAGGTTTCCGGATAGATGCCACGTGCGTGTTGGGCCGACGTTTCGCAAACATTGCAGCTTGCATCATCAGAGCTAAGAGCTCCGATTCTGAACTCTCTTCGGTTGTGGTAGTCTTTATATACCCCCGTTGTTCCTTGGGGGGGGGGGTTGATTTGGTCAGCCAATCAGAATGTTTTAATTGATCGGCCGGTCAATTAAAAAACCCGGGAGGACGGTATGCCAAATAGGATTTACTTGAAGACCTTTGTCACGGTTGAGGTTGTCAGGATGTTTCAAAATTTCCAGACCTTCACGATATTTTCTGGCGAAATAGCTTTGTGAAGGGGCCAGCATGGTAGACTTATCAGACTGCATGGAATGTCCAGTCTCCATCCAGTGTTCAGCTAAGGCTGATTAAGAAAACTGTATTTGGCACACCGCTGGTATTCCTTGATCCGTGTACTGATCTTCCTCCCGGTTTCTCCTATATACACTTTTCCGCAGGCGCAATGTATTTTGTACACACCCTGTTTCCAAGTGTGGTCTTTGGTCCTTGGGATTGGGGAGTAACTGAGAAATCTTCTTTTGGGGTTTGAAGATCACTAATGTTATGTTTACTCAAAATTCTGCCTATGCGCTCAGTCGTACCTTGAAGATACGGAAGGACAGCCGTCTTTTTCTTTTCTCTCTCTTCATCTAGTGTTTCGGTTTGAGTCTAGAGATTTTGTTCTTCAATCTCTTGGTTGTCTGATTGATGCTCTTGCTGTTGTATCCATTCTTAGTCAAGGCCTGATTAAAATGTTTTAATTCTTCATCCAGGGAAGTGGCTCAGAGATTGTGAGAGCTCTGTATATCAACGAACTGAGAACTGAATTCTTTTGCGAAGGATGATGATGGGAGGTTGTGTGAAGATACCGGTCAGTGTGGGTTGGTTTTCGATAAACCTGATGGCTTAAGGTGCCATCTCCGTTTCTTCGAACCAACACATCTAGAAAGGGGATTTGGTTCTTTTGTTCTCCATTGTACTACCACCTTGTGAACTTAATGTTCGGGTGTTGGGAGTTGAGAAAGGCGAGAAAGAGCGGGAAAGTTTTTCTGCCGTGGCTCCATATAACAAATGTGTCATCCACATATCGGAACCACGTGGAGGGTTTAAGGGGTGCGTTTTTCAGGATTTCGTTTTCGAAATGTTCCATGAAAATGTTCGCAATGATAGGGGAAATAGGGGATCCCATTACTGCTCCAGAAGTTTGTTCAAAGAACTCTCCTTGAAACTGGAAGTAGGTCGAGGTTAAGCAATGTTCTATTAATGGAAAAAGATTGGCAGGGAGTCTATCGGGCTTTTTAATAATGTCCAATGTATCTTGGACTGAGACATTTGTGAACAATGAAACCACATCAAAACTTACCAGGATGTCATTGGGTTTTGTTTTGATTTTTGCAATTTTGCTCACAAAATCGATAGAGTTCTTGATGTGAGAATCATTGCGACCAGTGAGTTCTTGGAGGGGTTTGGTGAGGTAGCGAGCTAATTGGTAAGTGGGTCCACCGATATTGCTGACAATGGGGTGTATGGGCACTGATTTTTTATGAATCTTAGGAAGACCGTAGAGTCTGGGAGCCGAAGATTCCCGGGGGATTAGGTATTTAATAGTTTCAGGAGGGAGACCTGCATTCTTGAGAAGAGAGGATGTTTTTTTCTCTATGGTGGAGGTCGGGTTGCGTTTTTTAGAAACGTTGCAATCCGAGAGCATAGCATTGACCTTATTACAGTAGTCTTCTTTGGCATTTCCTTTATCCGCTGGCAGAATTAGAATGTTATTATTCTGTCTCAAATTTCAGAGTGCCAAGCGTTCTTCTCTGCTGATGTTTTGGCTGGGAAGTTTTACCTTGCGGAGGATGTTGACTGACCGTTGTCTAATGTCGTTACTTGCTTCGGGTGGGAGGTGGAAGATAGTCGTTTTCAATTTGGCTGATAAGTTCTTCCGTAGGAATGCTAGGGGGAGTGACCGCGAAATTGTGTCCTTTTGAAAGTACAGAAACTTCGGATGTGAACAGAACCTGACTGCTAAGGTTCTTGACTGTGTGTTGGAGACGGGGTTTCAACATGTGGAATGATTTTATTATATTTTTCTTTCTGTTTTTGTTTTCTCGCCTCAGTGTGTGTTGGACATGTGGAATGATTTTATTATATTTTTCTTTCTGTTTTTGTTTTCTCGCCTCAGCAGAGCGGACAGCTTGTTCGTGTGTAATACGATCAAGTGTTTGCCACAGCTCTGGCTTCAGTGAGTCAGAAAGAGAAAGGTGTAACCAAAAAGTTTTTGGGAGGTCTCGGCTATACTTTTTTTGGTTGCCGAGATTCTTTCCTTGACTAACCGTAAAGATGCTTGTCGGAGGATGACTTTTGCCTGGCTGGAGGTTGGCAAAGGGTTTTTTAATTGAAAGCATTTAGATACCACCTGATAGTCACGGTACCGTTTTAAAAAGCTAAGGAGCACAGTTGGACATGCAAGGACTTCCTGAGCTTGATGATGCAAGCTGCAATGTTTGCGAAACGTCGGCAAAGTGTCCAACACGCACGTGGCATCCATCCGGAAACCCTCTCGGTTAACGATATCAATGGCCACGAAAGTCTTAAAACTAGAATATAGAAACGTTGTTGATTATTTATTGTTCACTGGCGAGAAAAAATTATTTGAAGTTATATTAAATGTCATACTTAATCAATAATTTCGATTACTCATCAACTCGTCTGGCAAATCATCTGCGTGCTACAGATTTGTCACTTCTTTGGAATGCAGAAATCGCCGATTTTAAAATCGATATCGATAAATTGTTCTTGCACACGCATATTTAAATAGTGACATAAGGTTTAAGAGACGATCCAAAAAAGAGAGATTTTATAATATTAGAGAAAAAAAAGAATTGTGGGAAAAATGTGAGGTAGTGTAGAAGAAAAAAAAGGAATAAAAGTATCAAAAATTAAGAGAGAAGAAGAAAGATTTTGTAAGTGTCAGTAAATGGGCTTCCCTATTATCTCTAGAAATACGCACTTTCATGGAAAATAACCCAAATAAAAATTGTAGGGGTTATGAAGAACTTTTGGTGACCTTAAGAATCATTTGAAAGTCAACTTTGATTTTTTAAATGGAAATCCCTTTTTTGACTCTGAATTCGGAAAGAGTGGGAAATTTTACGTTCAGAAAAGTATTTAAGTCATAGGTTAAGGTGATCTTAGAGGTCATTTGGAGGTTAAATTATTGACAGTCACACAATATGTAACAAAGGGTGGTATCGAAAAAAATGACCTGAACAAAAGTTGTAGGGATTACGAAGAACTATCTTTTGGTGACTTTGAATTAACCCAATTTTAAGGATTTTTTGTAGGTCAAATCGAAATTTTCAGATGGTATTTCTATATTCATACTCGCGAACGGTAGAAAGAAAATTTTACGTTTTAACAATGAGGTTGCAATGAGCTGCAGATGTCATTCCAAGGTACTTGCAATCTAGTTCTAATGTTGTAATTCTAATTCTAATTCTAATTCTTATGTTCCAATAGCACGTCGATTCCATACAGTATAAATAATTGACAGAAATTAAAAGTCTTTGTAGAGGACCAACGGAAAAAGTTGAATTCCATTTACTGTGTTTCAGTTGGTTATTCCAGGTATGTGTAGTTTTTTCCGATTGGCACAGAAAATATTTCTTGATCACTCGGACGCGCGACTCACTGCGTACTAGCTACTTGAAAAATTTTCCTTCTTTCTAATTAAAAATGGCTGAGCTTCCTGAACGCGAGCGAATATCTCTATGGATGATAACAGGATGAGACAATTAACGAAGGAGTTATAAACAAATCATGCGATTATGCAATGAAACTTTCCGGAGTGAAAATAATAAAATCTCAAAGACTATTGTAGTGCGTACTATCCAACGTTTTGAGGAAACTGGTAGTGTAAAAAACTGTCCAAAATCTGGTAGACCTGCTACAGCATCGAAGGATAATAAAGCATTGGATGTTTTACAGTCTTTTGTCGAAAACCCTCATATTTGTATAAATCGCGTTGCACAACAATATAAAATTGGAGTTGCATTTGTTCACAAAATCCTCGAAAAAAATAAATAACATCCGTACAAACTTCGTTTAGTCCAAGAATTGTCTAAAGATGATTTTAATAGACACGTGGAGTTTTGCGACCTTATGATGAATGATTACTGATGATCCTTTATTCCTTGATAATATTGTTTTCTCCGATGAGGAGAAAACATTTGAGTTGACTGGAAATGTAAATAGATATAATTGCAGATACTGGAGCGATATCAACCCTCTCACTGGATGAGGGAGAATCATATTCAGCACCCACAAAAAGTGAATGTGTGGGCTGGTATTTTCAGGAGTAGACTAGTTGGTCCTTTCTTCATAGAAGGCAATTTAACAGCTCAAACATATTTGTTGCTGAAGCCATGCTGTGTGTGTGCGTGCACGCGCGCGCGCGTGTGAGTGTGCGTGTGAGTGGGTGTGTGTAGAAAATATATAAAGGTACGGAGATACTGTAACAACAAGGGTAGGAGAAAAGTTAACCGGCATGTTCGAGATAAAAAAAGGAATTAGACAGGGGTGTGTCAAATCCAACATTGTTCAATTTGTACATTGCAGATATAGACAAATATATAAAGAAAAGAAACGTGGGCAGCATGAAACTAGGCAAAGTATGATCATTAGCTTGTATAGATGATATGATGTTGACGATATAGTGTAGTAAAGAATAGAGAGGCATTATTAGACATGATGGATACACTGAAAAGATTTTTAAAGGATGAAGATTTAATATTAAATACGAAAAAGACAAAGGGTATGATTTTTAATCCTTTAACAACAGGGGAGTTGCTAAAAGAGTGATTTATGAGAAAGCTAGTGTTTTAGGCGAATCTGCTCTTAAAATTTCAAAATTTTGTTATCTTACATGGCGGAATTAATATGGTCGGGTCTAAAATATTAAAAATGTAAATATTATTCAATATCCACGAAACTCATAGGAGTTTTCGATGCGACTCTTTTTTATTTTGAAGTTTAAAAAATTTTAAATTTATTTAAAAATTTTAAAAATTTGAAATTCAAAAGTAAACACATTTGAACGAGTAAGAAACTTGTCTGTAGAAGTGTAGCTAATCATACGTCGACAAATCGGGAAGCTAATTGGTTTGAGAACTTCTAGTTTCGCTTAGGATGTAAATATTGTAAATATTCTTCTAAGTTGCCAATAGCAAAAGTTTCCATGGGACTGATAAGCTGCAAACAAAAAAAAAATCAGAAACTTATCGAAAACCCTTATAATAAATGAGTTTCATGAAAATTGAATGACACTTGCATTTTTCTATCATTTTGAAGTCGACTATATTTGGTTCGCCATTTTTAATTCAAATTTTCGACTTCAGATTCGAAAAAAACACCATCAAAACTTCCGTATATCAAGTTTTATAAAAATTCGACCAATAGTTTCTGAAATATGGCTGGAGAGAGCAGGAATATCTTCCCCTCGTTAAAAGATTAATAGGAAAAAGGTTAAAGGATGAACAAATGGAATAAAAAAAGAGATAGAATTAGAAGAGGTTTAAACTTTTAAATACCTTTATGCTTTATGTTTAATAGAGAAAAAGATAAGGGGACATATAAAGAATTTGATTTTACTGAAAAAAATTATGTAATAAAATCACGTAATTTAATCACGTAACTTTGTCATGTGACGGATCGTTCCAAATCAATATGTGATTTTCAGAAATTACATACACCAGAAAGGTACGTGATTTTCAGAAATCACATACCATCAGAAAAGGCTGTGATAATTAACCCTCAATTATTAGAATATCGAAATTTTACGTTGTTCCTAGACTGGGTCTGTAGGACTTGAGCGATTTTCAAACACTTGTATCTCAGAACCAAATTAACGTAGAATAAAAAATTTTTTTTTCAAATTCAACGCCAGAATCTCAAGAAAAAGAATATGCAATTTTTCAAATTTAATAGTTTTTTAGATATTTAAAAAAATATGAAAATACTTTTTGAAAAAAACACTTTTTCAAAATTAAATATCTCCACTTTAAATCAAGATAAAAAAACTTTTACTAGTAGACAAACGAAAGGTCTTGAGTTGTATTTTAAGGCTGTAAAAGTCGTTTTGTGGTTTATTTTAAAAAACATTTTTTTTGCCAAATGAAAATCAGTAAATTTAGCCTTTTTTGATAATTCTTTTTTATCGTATTTAGGTCATTCTCGCTTAGAAAAAATATTGTTTGGGTCTAATTTTTTATTTTTTATATAATTAAATGTAATATTTATAAAATATAACATTTTTATAAATAAATAAATTGTTTATAATTAACGGATGATCGTTTTTCTTGATGAAAAACAATAAAAAGGCTCATTTTACGTAGTATAGGTATACAAATACAAAGAAAAATCATATTATAGAGCAAAAAAAGAAATTTTTTTTCGACTTTTTGTAACGTTCTTCCTAGATTGAGTCTGTGGGACCCGTAATTTTTTTTTATGCGCACTGCAGCTGGGGCTGAATTGAGTCGGTTTAGGTCAGAGTGGTAGAGGGTATGCCAGCCAAAGTTTTTTTCCCCCCTAGTCCGGACTCCCCCTCCTCTCTTAGTACAGAGTTAAAGGTAGGAGAAGAAAAGGTGCCGGGTTTGTCAGACCCAGTCTAGTAATTGAGGGTTAAAAATGTTAAGAAATAAATTTTTAATAATGCATGTTTTTAATAATGTAGTTAATAATGCATGTTTTTAAATAGCTAAAAATGTTTTAAATTAAAATATAATATGTAATAAATAAAACAGCATTAAAAATAAATTTTATTCTAAAAAATTATGTGATTTAAGTCCATTTGGTATTTGTAATAAATTTTAAAAAGTAAGTTTACAGCGAGCGATTTTCTAGTGGCACCGAATTTCTAAAAATCATCTGATGGTATGTGATTTTTAAAAATCATATACTTGTGTAGCATCACTATCTAAGAAATCACGTGACGTTTTGTTCCAATTCGCTATGTGATTTTGCACGTGATTGTTTGCACGTAATTTTTTAAAATAGGGGAATAAAAAAGTAGGATCGTGGCAAATAAAGTTTGGGAAAGAAAATCTGCAAAGGCAATTTTATAGAGAATGGAGTTTATTTAAATATTTGGGGATGATGTATACGGTACATGTGAAGCAGAACTCTGGGGATAAGAAGAAAGAAATTAAAGAAGGTAATGTTAGGTTATATGAGATGGGTTTTTAAACTAAACTTTTGCATATCAAGATATGTGATAACAAAGGAATTGAGTTTAGAAAAATTAAAGATGCGGAATTAGAGTAAGGAAATGAGGAAAAGATGAAATAATTCTAGATGGGTTAAAGTTTGCTGAAGGGAAAAACAAGAAAAAGGATGGATAGAATTATATGGAGGAAAGGGGGGAGAGGAAAGAGGGGGAGGGGAGAGAGGAGAACGAGGAGGGAGGAGGAGGAGGGGAGGAAGGGAGGAGAAGGGGGAGAGAGAGAGAGAGAAAGATAACAGAAATAGGTGGAATAATAGATAGTATGGTAAGAGAAGAAATTTAATGAGGAAACTAAAAAAAAGAAAGAGATGTACAGAAGTAAATAAAGGAAGATAGAGTAAAAGAAACTAGGTATAACAAGAATTATAAAAACGTGATAGTGGGAAGGGAATGGATCAGCTATCTGGAAAAGGATAGATTGATAAAGACGAAATGGAGAAGTGATTAAAACTCTTTAACTTGAGATGTGGAAACAATGAAAGAAGATAATAAATAATGGATATGGGAAGAAGATACGAGATGCCTTTTACGAGCAAGAAAAGGATAATTTGAGACATTTTATTGGAGAGTATAGAATAGTAAAAGATTGATTTGAATGAAAGGAAAAAATAATGAATAAAATGGAGTGATGATAAAGAAAAGAGAGAGTATTAAGATTTCAGCAAAAAAAGGAAAGCAGAAACTGATGATAGAGGGAAAAAGAAAATAGAAGCTAAGACTACAATAGGCTGTGTCAGATGTGATTATGTTTTTAATAACTAAAGATTTGATAAACTATAATAATAGTAGAAATAATTATAGTATCATTTTATAGCGAAAAAAATGTAGATTAACGTAGACGTAGGATAGATACTTAGGCGAAAAAAAAATAGTTTATAGATATGAAATGTATGAAGTGTGTAAGAGAGATGTGAATGTGGAATAAGAACTTGATGTAAACCAAGTTCCATTTCTTAGAATTTAGTACATATACTCTACCTACAAAAAATATGAAAATGGCACCAAGTAGAAATAAATCTTTAGAAAAAAATGTAATATGTAATAAAATTTGTTGCGAAAAAAATTACTCAGTGATCGAGTTGGCTAAGACACCCACTTCGGATAGTCGGGAGTTCCCAGGTTCGAATTTTGACTTTTTTTCAACTTGTTTCTCTTTATCGTGTTGAGGATGAGAAGTGACTTTTTAATAGATACTTGTAATTCAAGATCTGATAATTGTGTCGACTCTCTGCTTGACTCAACTTCACGGGATTACGCGCGCACTCGGCATAAGACACTACTATACCTTTCGATACTAGAAAGGAGAAAATTGTGAATATACTCAGTACATACCTGTTTCCGATATTTCCATAATAATTTTGTATTTTAGCTGTAGTTTGTATATATTCAATGTTGGAGTACATTATCTTTTTCGATTCATCGGAATGTGGAATATGTTCAATAATTCTTACAGAAAAATGCGTTGTATCGTGAACATACATCATCACAAACTTCAATTTATCATTTCTGTGCGAATAAGATTTTGAAAACATTGAATAACTGTACGATAAGCTATTCTAATAGAAAATTACTTACATTTGTATATTTGTCATTGGCACATCGATTTCAGGAAGGATACAGTGTCTAAATACGCAGATATTTTGCTCTTGGCAGAAGCCAAATGATTTCACATTGTCACATAGAGCGTAGTCCTTCTTATCCCTCTCTAATGTAATTGCTATTCGCTAGAATCATATTTCATGAGTAACTAAGAATTATAATAAAATGATAATTTAAGGAATAATTCTTCTCCTTAGCCTACCTGAACATAATCTAACATTTCCGGCGGTATTACAGTTTTCATTCGCTGTAGTATTCGTATTATACTTTGAAATTGTACATCGTTGTTTTCATCAATAATTATACTAATTTTACAGTTAGTAGCATCCTTAAATTTGAAATAATATTGATTGAATATAAATTTAATATAGTAACCTGCTCACAACAAGTAAAATATAATAAAAAAATCTACGTTATTTTAATTACCTGTGTTAAATTATCTAAAAGTACAGAAAACCTATAATTAAATTGATTTTTTAATTTTAATAATACGGAATGATGTATCAACCATTCAATATTTGTAAAATTAAGATCAGATAGTACTGGATCAGTACATATTAGTACCGGATAGTAACCGTATGTACATAATATCCAGTTTTCGCATAAAGCTGTAAAATATATGAATTAACAATGGTCAAAAAGAGAAAAAACATATAATTAAACCAATAAATATAGGTATAAGATTAAACAACAATAAAATTAAAAATATAAGATTAAAATGTCATTTGTACTTCGTATATCGAATGATTTCATTTTTTCATGTATTAACAGAGTTTTCTTTGTCAAAGTTAAAAAATTATTTAATTCCTCGGCTTCTTCAGCGTTTATACATACTATCGCTGTTCTCATTGTGGTGTAATCATCCTTCAATAAATCTAGTATTGAAACAATTCAGAAACAATATAAACATAATATTTAGGGTGTAATTTATCAACACTGATACAGCTAAATTTTTATATTTTATTTGTAGTGTTTTCTTACCTAATATTTTATTATTTTTATATGTAGATTTTAAAATGTAAAGTTTCGTACATATAGACTTAAAAACAACAGCTTCTATAAATGACGCAATGCATATATACGGATTATACATCGCGTAAGATACAAATTTATTAATCTTAACCGTCCAGTTTGTTGCCGATATAATTATTTGCAATATTGGTCTATCAACTTGTGGTTCACGGTTTCCGATTATCTTATGTTTTTTGAAGAGTTCTGTTACCTGTTGAAAAAATTTTAAAAATTCTAGAAATTTTCTACAGTAATTAATACTAACAAGGAAAGGATCCTCTCTTCGATTTTGATGAGCTTGTAATATGTTGTTTTCTAGATAAAAATAATAGACACGTATTTTTTTATACGTGCCTATACGCATCTTTAGAGGATGTAGCAACCCTTTGAAAAAAATTGGTTTTTTCTTTCAGAGCAAATATCTTTGAGACTAAAGAAGATAGAACAAAGATTTTCAAACAAAAGAATGCACAGTGGGCCAGAAATCTAAAAAAGTGGCCAAAAGTCTAAAAAGCTCTATTTTTACGTTTTTTGGGTCGCTGAATACGAATTTGAAGTTGGATTTCAAAAATTCAAGATGGCGAATCCAATATAATAGATGTAAATGGAAAAAAAGTAGTCAATATTTAATATAGACTTTTAGTAATTAAAAAAAATCGAATAAAAGAATGTAGGCTACTTGTTGACATAGTGTTGCAGTCTTGGATTAAATAAATTACTTATTATAATATTTGCGTATTTTAAATTATGAAAAAACAAAAAAATTTTTTAATGAAAAAACAAAAAAATTAAACTATACCGTACGATCATTTGCTTTGCCAGTAGAAATTAAAACTCAAATGAAAGGGGACTAGTTGACGTCAAACTGGCATATAATTGGTGAGCTACGAGCCGACTTGGTTTGTCAGACTTACACTGCAGTGATTCACCAATTTTTTGAAATCTAAATTTCAGAAAAGAAGATTAGATTTCAAAAAATTGGTGAATCACTGCGGTGTAAGTCTGACAAACCAAGTCGGCTCGTAGCTCACTAATTATATGCCAGTTTGACGTCAACTAGTCCCCTTTCATTTGAGAAAAAAATTAAAATTATGAAAAAAAAAATTAAAAAAGGAGTCGATTATCTCCACGTCCAAGATCGTGACTCCGGATTCGGCAGAGAAAGATATTTAAATAAAAAAAAAAAAATTTAAATTATGAAAAAACAAAAAAATTAAATTATGAAAAAAACAAAAAAATTAAAATTATGAAAAAAACAAAAAAAATTAAAAAAGGAGTCGATTGTCTCTACGTCCAAGTTCGTGGCTCCGGGTTCGGCAGAGAGGGACATTTTCGTGCAGTATCAAATTTGCAATTTAATATTAGATACATTATATGTATTATATATACATATTTACATATAGGAGTGATCCATATACAAATATATACATATACATATATGTATAAGAATATTAAGTGAAGTTATTGATCTAATATATAATATATGATATATATGTATATAATAGATAAATATATATATTCTTAAAATACATATTTTTTATATATATATGTATATATACACACACACACATTACAAACTTTATAACATTTTTCGGTCTTACTTACAATTAGATGTATAGGTCTTTCCACTTCATCACAATACACAGTCAATGATTAATAAATGTTGTAATTCCTGATTATTTTGTCAATATGCGCAAAAATGCGCACTTAGGATGTGAAATCTACTACATATAGAAAATAATGGTACCCTAGAGCCCTTCATAAGTGGTGGAACGAAGGAGAACGAGTATACGGAACTTCGCACGGACCGAAAATCTAGCGTATTTATCCTATACTTACACGTTTTTCAACTGCATACAATGCGGATTCAGTGTAAATGGCTGCATTTTCTTTTTTTTAATAGTTTTATTACCAGTAATAAATAAAAAAAGCATCTTCGATTTTAAAAAACTGCCCGAATAATCGAGGTTTTAATTCTTACATGAAATTTAAAAAATACATACTTTTTATGACTTTCAGTGGTAATTTCATTGCCTTCACGTGCACTATATGTCTTCGAAATTTCAGAATAGTTAGTTCAAAGGGTCCTAAATATGATACACCTACTCAGAACAGTGAAAACGTACACTTGATTTTTGGACTTTTGGCCACTTTTTTGAATTTCTGGCCCACTGTGGAATGGCTTGAAGAGTACTATAAAATAGAGGAAAAAAATTTTTTTATTTTTTCAAAATATCTCCACTTGACTTTTTTCAAAATTTTGAAATTTTGTTATGACTAAATAAAAGATTATTTTTTTTACAAATTTAACCATGTATGATAAAGTTGCGTTTCGAACGATTTTTCAGAATTATAAACCTCCCGGTATACACGGTATTAATGCCTATTCAAGTGACCAATTCTTCACGTAACACACTCTGTCCGCATGTTCCGTAAAAAAAAAAAGATGATTATATTATAACTAATAAAAGACAAAAAATTTCCTGTCTAATATGAAATTATTTTCTAAAGGATACTTTGTGTGTCAATAGTTAAAACAAAATCAGCATAAATTAAAGATGAAGTCTGGAGAAATATTGATCAAAATTATGTGTCCTTAAATCGAGAATGTACCAAAGGTAAACAAAGTATATTATAAATCATCCGCGACAAAAAGAAAAAGAAGGAAATGATCAAACAAAAACATAATTGAAATTTAATGTATCAGAACATGACAAGTTGAACACGCATAACTAGATTATAATATTGTGCGCGACGAGACTAATGATTTCATTGACAGTCTAATGAATAGACAGATACACTGTGGAATGCATGTATCATTTGTAAATTTAAAACTGTGCATCGATGTGGACTTGTTTTGTATCAATTGTGGTGTACCTCGTATCACCAATAAAAATACTTTATTAATTATTTTATTAATAATATTCAGTTTCTATTATTACTTACACTATAATTAAGCAATGTTACTATTATTTTTATTTTACTTTTCTTGTGCAGATCTGTAGCGAGTGCAGAAAAAAAATTCCTGTAGCTATACCATCTTTCGCTGTTGATGGGAGACAACTGTCTTCTAATTATGGTAGAGGTCGTTCATTAAAAAATAATTCAAAGATGAGCTTTGTTCCTGATACTAGAGAGCATAGCAGAGGTATTGATAGACAACATAGTGTTGTTAGAGTGTTTATTAGAAATGCGTCGTAGAGCTAAAAGACGTCGATAGAAAGAAGAATATTCAAATAAAAATTTATGTTTTTCTATAGGTAACTAAATTTTGCTGTATAGGTCCACAACAGTATTAAATTCTCAGATTGAAGTACATTTTACCTTAAAAATTTTAAGTAATAAATTATATACAGGGTAGGGAAAAGTATGGAAACCCTTGAATAACTTTGAAGGATCAAGTTTTCGTGAAAAATATTGGAACAAAAGTTGTCGGACTTAATTAGGTGGACGTGACCATGACCTTGAACTTGACCTTGAGTTTCAAGGACATTTGAAGATCAACTTGAAATTTTTTAATAAAACTCCTTATAATAACTCCAGATTTGGAACGAGCGGAGAATTTTACGTTCAGATATGCGGTTAAGTATCAAGGTCACGTTGACCTCGGAGGAAACTTGAAAGTGAAACACAATCTCATTGAATAATTTTGATCACGTTTTCGTGATACTTGGAACAAATGTTGTCGGACTTGACCAGATGGACTTGATTATGACTTTGAAACTTGACCTTAAAATCAAGTTTTGAAGTTCAATCAATTTCCATTTGAAAATCCTAAATTGATACATCGGAAATAGATAAAATCCTTTCTTTGAACTTCTTTGTATGTGTGTATCTTTGTTCAGTTGAAGTAGAACTAGATGATTATGCAATTAGTTGAGTTAGAATCACATCTGACAGTTTAGAAAAAATTAATTTCTGACAAATGTTTACGTTCAAAAAATTTTTTTTTCACACGTTACGCTTGTCCACATTTGTTTAACGGAATTGAATAAATTTCCTTTAGATCGAAAGTTCGTTAATTTCATTCCACTTTTCATTATTGTCCTAAATCCGTGATCAAATAAACTTCTCTTTCTTCAATATTCTTTTAAAACTGTCTTAAAATTTATTGGAGTAAAAACTTTTTGAAGTAAAAATATTTTGTTGTTCCTAATCATCGTCACAATTCGTGAATTATGTTGCACCTATTGGAACGAGAACGCATATCACTTTTAATGATGAGAGGATGGAGTGATTAATTAAGAAGTTACAATAATGTGGAGAATCTTTTCAATAGAACTTTCCGCAACGAGGGAATTCCTATTTCAAAAGATACAGTCTCAAAAACAGTGAGTCGTTTTCAACAGTGTGGATCCGTTAAAAACCGTCTTAAATCGGGTAGATCAAAGTCAGCAACAAATGAAGAAAAGTCATTAAACGTTCTACAATCTTTTATTGAAAACCTACATGATACGAGTCGTAGAGTAGCTCAACAACATGAAATTGATAAAAAGTTTGTAGTTAAAATATTGAAGACCAACAAATTTTATCTTTACAAAGTTAATCTCGTACAAGAGTTGAATAAAGATGATCCCGATCGACATGTTGAATTTTGCTAGTTAATGATGGAAAGAATTGATCGTAATTCTAAGTTTCTACGAAATATTGTCTTTTCAGATGAAGTAACATTTCACAGTTAAATGGGAGCATTAATAGACACAAATGTAGATTTTGATTTGTTTGAAAGAAATCCTCATTGGATACAAGAAAGTCATACACAGTATTTAGAGAAATTGAACGTTTGGACAGGCATTCTAAATGATTCAATAATTGGTCCTTTTTTCGAAGGAAATCTAACAGCAAAAAAATATGAAAATATAAGGAATGAAATAATTCCAGCGATACAAACAATAAAAGAAGATGATTTTGTGCACATATGGTTTCAGCAAGATGGCGCAGAACCACATTATGGAAGAAATGTCCGCCAGTTTCTCGCTACTGTGTTTCCTGGTAAATAGATAGGTAGGAGAGGTACAATAGAATGGCCTCCAAAATCCCCGGACATCCTTATTTTTCTATGGGGTTATTTAAAAGAGCAAGTGTACAAAACAAAACCTCAAAATTTAGTTGAATTTAGTTGAATTAAGGAACCGAATTATTGAAGAAGCTGCTCTTATTCCTAATCGTATCATTCAGAGTGCCGTCTCATCTTTTTACAACAGAATAGAATATTGTCAAAAAGTTAATGGAAACCATTTTAAGTAGCTGTCATAAATTATGAGGACCCCAAATCGTGAGAGGCAAGGGGACTCACCTTAAACAAGCATCCTAAAGGGAACATAGCCCTACTACGTCCACGTCATTGATCCTGGGTAGCGCTGAAAGTAGGATACAAACCCCAAACAAATAGCAACACTGTTTTCCTTAATTCGATTGTTCTTGATAAGACGCTTTAAAGATATTAGCATTCTTTTCAGATTACAGAATGCCTAATGAGAGATTACATCAACAGTATTTGATGATGAAGACGCATATGCGATCCTCAAAGTTTACAGCTTAGGATGACCTTGAAAGCATCATATCCCAAAACGTTTTAGTGGTTGCCTTATTCAGCATGTTCAAATGCAATAGATAGATCGTCAGTAATCGGAATCTCACATAAATCGTGAAATTAAAGATGTCGATCGAATAGATAATGTCGAATAGATATATGTCGAATATGTCCATAAGTGCTCTAGAAGTGAATGTATCATAGACTACAATAGCCCACAATTTTAAGTCATTTGGACAGCCGTTCTAAATGACTCATTGAAATAATGACCTCATTGTAACCCATCCTTTAACACTCTATTGATTGCCGATGTAAAAAATAAGTGTTTTATTTGAGATATTGGAGTTGACTTTCAAATAACCTTAAAATATGACTTCAAGGTCATAGTCAAGTCCGACAACATTTGTTCCAAGTATTTGTCACGATAACTTGATCAAAATTATTCAATGGGATTGTATTTGACCCTCAAGTTTCTTCCGAGGTCAACGTGACCTTGACACTCAACATATCTGAACATAAAATTCTCCGCTCGTTCCGAATCTGCATTATTATTAGGGATCCTCATTAAAAAATTTTGAGTGTAGTTCCGAAAAGTACACACCCTTGATTTTTTTGAAACTTAGTGTTCTTACGTATTTTGATGCGCTGATTACAAATATCATAGTAAAAATTGGTGATTATTTGATTTTCATTTGATAAAAATCATGAAAAACCCCCCAAAATTATGATTTTTCATGTTTATCTTGGGAAATACTGAGAATTTTGAAAAATATTTTAAATAAAAGTTGTAAATCTCATTAAAATACACATTTTATGTTCTATCCTTTTTTTCTTCTACGAGTGATAGTTTTTGAGAAAATTAGCGATGAAGTTAAGAAAAACGGATGAAGGGTAAAACTATGACCAACAAGTACTTAATCGACATAGTTATTTCATCAACAAATTCGACAGTATATTAACTTCGCTTTGTCTTACAAAGTATATGCGTGAACATAGTGGGTTCCGCACCCTGTGGGAGGCTCCACCAAAAAACTAGATCAACTAGAATACATAGGTTCAGGTTGAACTTCGCTTTGCGATGTTTGCATAATTATATAGAAAACCTTATATAGAAATAATTATATAGAAAAACTTGCATAATTATATAGAATGTTCTTCTAATTTATTTGTCAACTTTTGTTTTAAAATTTTTTCTTTCTATTTATTTCTTCTATTTATTTTCTTCTATCTA
The DNA here is from genome assembly GCA_901521435.1 of Crematogaster levior. Lineage (NCBI taxonomy): Eukaryota > Metazoa > Arthropoda > Insecta > Hymenoptera > Formicidae > Crematogaster > Crematogaster levior. The sequence goes on from CABEGB010000635.1 coordinate 560,000, forward strand.
TTTCTTTCTATTTTTCTTTTTTCTATCTTCTTTAATTTCGGAGATATTTGTTCCGAAAGAAAAAACCGATTTTTTTCAAAGGGTTGTTGCATCCCCTAAACATGTGTATGGGCACGTATAAAAAAATATGTCTCTGATCTTTCTAAACTTTAAAAAACAACATATTATAAGCTCATAAAAATCGGAGGGGGACATTCTCGACCCTTTCCTTGTAAGTATAATAATAAATGATTTACTTACCGAGTTGTAATATTTATCTAGAATTATGTCGGCATTATCAAGCACTAAACAAGAAAGTTTATCGAATGACAATAGACCTTTGTTTTCATTCAAGAATCGAACCAAGTATCGTGGTGTAGTTACTAAGATTTGACAGCCACTATATATCAGTGCCTGAAAAAAACAAAAATGAACAGTTCCTTATGTTTCCTTCACCTTTTTCGGTATAGTAGATATTCGCTGCTTAGTGTTATTGATAGCGAATGAAACACGATAGTATTTATGCTTAATCCTGGAAATCCTATTTCTTTTTGTAACATTTTCTAAAGTTATTAATATATATTTGCTATAAATAGTAACAAAAATATTTAAAAAATGTTAAAATATTAAAAAATATTAAAATTTAAATAAAAAGGTTAAGAATTATCATGAAAGTTACTAAAAGTTATGAAATACTTTTTTAGTAGAAAAACAAAAGTAAAATTTAATTCAGAAATTTGATATGATAAATTTTGAAATGTGGTACTATATTGAAATCAATATTACATTTTCTTTTGTGTGCTATATCTTTTGCAATTTTTGTTAATCACATGCATTTTATACAATGTATTTTCTCAATAAATTTCTCCTCTTAGCTTTCTTATCGTTGTTATGCACAGACATGAAAAGTGTCTTCCTTGAAGATAAAAAACTATTAATAATAATAAATATTTTTTAAAACAGATAAAATTAAAATCTCAGCAATAATACCAAAATATATACAAATTTCAAATAAAATAACATGTGGCTGTGTATGTAACGCTTACAAATGTCACATATCAATTTTTTCACTTTTTGGATTTTGATTCAAGATGTGAAAAGATGATTTTTTTATGCAAAAGATAACTGTTCCGTACTAATTGTAGCACTTATACAGAGTATCTTATTTTTAATGATGGAATAAAATACTTTAAAAATAATACATTTCTTCGAAAAATATTTTAAACAAAAGTTGTTGGGAAAGAAATGTAAAATAGTGATCTTTATTTGATTTTTGAAGTCTCTGCAAAGATAAAAATCAATTAAATTTTGTTAATAAAATTATATGACTTTTTAAATAAATCGATTCTTCTCATCTACTTATATGCAATTACTACATTGAATAAAATTATAACTTTAATTAATTTTGTTATCTGTTATGTGTAAAAAAAATATTAATTGAAAATTTTAGAAAAAAAGAGAAATTAAAAATAGTAAATGTAATATAAGAATTTAATATAAAATACCTTATAATATTTATATATTTCTCAATCATTTTACCATAATATTTTTATATGTCAAATGTTAAGAGAGGAATCGATTTACATTACAATTCTAATTTCTCCAACCAGGGTCGTTCATGCCCTTCGGCCATTTCTAACAGTTGTTAGTAATGTGTGTTTTTCAACAAATAATTGTTTTAAAATATATTTTAACAAATAATTTCTAAATTTTCTTTACATTGATTTTTAGTTTAAAAAAATCACAATTTTTCAATTCGATTTAAAAAATTTAGTTGTCTTTGACATAACCTTCGCAAAGACTCTAAAGAATCAAATAAAGATCATTATTTTACATTTCTCTCGAAATCAATTTTTGTTTAAAATATTTTTTGGGGAAATACATTATTTCCATATTCTATCATTAAAAATCAGTATGAGTGCTATGGTAAATATTAAGCAATTATTTTTTGCATAAAAAATCTTTTAAATTACAATTCAAAAAATAAAAAAAATTGGCATGTAACACTTGAAAGAGTTTACTTGTTAGTAGCTGTTGATTTAAATCACGGAAAATGTTAAAAAGATACTAAATATTTCTATAAAAATAGAAGATAGATAAATAACTTTACCGCTACTGATCTGTCCGACATGCCATTAACTGCTGCGACGGATTTTATATTATTAAATGCTTGCAAAAGTGACACGCATAAAGATTGAACAGAGATCACTTCGAATGATGAGGCGCATAAAATTAATGCTAAAGGATGAGTCGCACTATGTATTTCCTAAAACAGATATTGTTTATCATCAATTAATAAAGTATAAATAAATAAAATTTTTTTTATATACATGCATGTATGTATTCACATATACAAGTGTTCAAGAAGTCCTTGGTTAGCAAAGCATCTCGAAAAATACATTTTAGAAAAAAAATACAAAAATTATAGGATTTGCATTGTAGAAGTGACTCATTACATAGTAATATGATCTTGAACAACGTTGTTAAAGTCACATAAGTCATATAAAGATTACCTTAACATTTTTTAATAGAGATCCTCATTTTTTATTACATATTCTTGAAGTTTACTTCGAGAATTCTTCAAAACACTATAATAAAGTATTTTTCCGTTAAGTATTTTTCGAATTATAAGGAAGTTACTGTATTGCCGGCATTAGCATTATTATTATTTTAAGATGTATTGCGTGGAGGTTGTACGGTCGGGACTTCTTGAACCCTAGACAGACTTTAATAACGCTTAAATTCTTTAGATCATTTTAAGATAAAAATCTTAATATTAAAACACATATTCGGGCATAATAGTTTTCAAATTAAGTATTTAGAGTTAGCGAATGAGTTTACACAGTCAGGTGTGATACAACGCATAAAGGCGAAAACTGACCGTTCGCCCTTCTTGTTAACATCGATATCAAGATTACATATGAAAAGAGAATGAATTCGCTTTTACCATTATTTGTGTAAACAAAATACTGTTGTGATCCTCTACCTTCTATCCAATTATTTGCATCTAGAAAACGGCAAACATTTCTGGATGATTATACATTTTGTTGCACATACCCGTAAAAATTATATTTTTTCTAGATACAGCGGAACATTTTCCAACGATGTTGATAAATTATTTTCTAGAAAATTTAGACAGATTTCACTATTTATTTTAACAGTTCAGAAATATTCACCGTTAACTGGATGCAATTTATCCAAATAATAGGACTGGCTCGAGAATCAATCAAGAATTGCATATTTGAACCATGGAAGCAGTTACAAACATATCTTCTCAAATAATATGACAGACATTATATTGCGATAGGCAACATCACATAATGCATAGAGATGAATAGTGCACCAATGGAACATTTATTACAATAAAAAAAAAAAAAAAATTATTTTTATTAAAATTTAAATTGTTATAACAAAATTCATTATCATTATTATTAATTATTACAATTATAATAAATTTATTATTTTAAAATAAAATAATTTGTTTTAATAGTAATAAACCTTTATTGTACAAATATTTGTAAGACATGAAACTTGCAATAAATTTGCAGCAGATTTTATACAAAGAAATGTCACTGACAGCTTGTGTTTTACATATCATGTGATGTTTTTTCTTTTCATAATATTTTCAATAAAATTTTATCTGTAATTACACAAGTGCATTTACGCAAATATTAGTAAAGCAAATTCATTTTCTTTGCGTAATCTCAATATTAACAAGAAGAACAACGGTCAACTTCCGTTTTTAGCATTATTCGTTATACCACACTTGAGCGCGCAAACTTTAAGCTATTTCATTTGCTAACCCTAAATGCTTCTAATTCAAAACTATAACTGAGTATTTTGATATTAATTCAAAACCATAACTGAGTATTTGATATTAATTCAAAACTATAACTGAGTATTTTGATAATTTTTATCTTAAAATGATCTCAAGAATTTGTGTTGTTACGAGCTTTACGAGACACCTTCTATATACAGAGTGATTATTTAAGTCTGAACAAGCAAAATATAATTTCAAAAATAATTTTTTGCAAAAAATTTTTCAAATAAAAATTATATGGTTTGGAGAGGGATAAATAATAGTAAAATTAATTTTAAAAATTCAAAGTGTTTTAAAAATCTCAAAGTATTGCCATGAAGGCAATAGCAATTTTAAAAAATGGAATTATATGATTTTTCTTACATAATATGATTCCTCTCATTATTCTGTGCATAAAAATATTAAATATTAACCCTTTGCTGGCACCGTGGGGTACCAAAAGCTTCAGTGAAAATAGTAAAAATAGTCATTTTTTTTATTCTTAAAAAAATTTTTTTTACAGTTTTTTACAGTTACTATTAAATTTGATCAAAATAACCTATGGCACATGTTAAAACAAGTATCAAAGAATATCTGAGAATTTTTTCAAGTAAAAAAAATCAGTAGCTTCCTGGCAGCATTTTTATGCCTGGGGTCTCAAGCGGCCCAGTGTGCTAGCTATGCAATTCTGGAGAAGTGTGCGAGCTTAAGGTACACTTGCCAAGAAATAAACTTTTTGTCAAAATGTACCAAAATAAAGTATAAAATAGTTTGTAAACTATTGATTTTTATATGATATAAAACTACTATGATTTTTCGAAAACTCTACCTTAATGCTTTTATATGCAGATTAACGAGAACTCTCTGAACCATACTTTATTTGGAAAGTTTTCCTAAAATTGCATATTTTTGAAATACTTGCCTATTAAAATAAATCACCTTATACATGTATGTGTATGTGTACATACATATTTAATTAATATAAATTTTTTTTTAAATACTTTGTTTATGTCTTGGAAAATTTGATGTTTGATTTAATCTGATAAGCATTCAAGTTGTTAAATGTTTTATATATTCATATAAGTAAAATCTTACATTTTGACGTGTAGCTATCTGACCACAAACAGCCATTACACATCCGCTTGTTTTACCACATTGTGATGATCCAATAGCAACAACGTTTAATCCATTGTTTATAGCTGGCCATATATAAGATTGAAGTTTTCTTGGTCTGGTATAGTTGATACTATTATTCCATCCCTAAAAAGATTTTTATACTCTTATTTTTATACTCTTGATACACAATCAAATCACTGTTAAATGCATTTACAGGATTATATACCTTATGTACTCCTTTAGGATATCTAAGATCTGTAATGTCATTTAAGACATCACAATCTATTGAACTCTGTACTAAAATCTTCTCACTAATAACAGACAGTAATAACATAAAAAACATGAATATTTCTCTCTATATAATATACACTTATGTAAACTTTTACCTAAGAAAAAATCTTGTATAAGGATTAATTTCATTAATACGTGTTGCATTGTTTCTTTTTCCTCTATTCCTTGAGAATTTTACATGTAAAATGTACCATCGTTTTTCTTTAACTTGTGTATACGTTTCAACAAGTTTCAATAAATCTAGATTTCAATTAAATTTTGAAAATGTGTATCATTCAAATGTCATTAAATTCAATTAAATAGGAAAATCTCAATTGAGATATTGACGTACCTCCTTCTATATAAAGAGCATGATAATTAATGAATAAAGCTTCACTTAATGACATGACAGTATTATTAATGGTAAAATAAAATTCTCCATATTCTCTTCCATTACTTTCGTCCGTAACTAAATGATCAAAGTATATAATTTCAGATGCGCTGAGAAGACGTTTCGTAAATTGAATCGCTTCTTCGGTCCACTTTTCTAAAACACTTTGGGTAGTTGCAATTTTTTGAACATTTTTGTAAAGAAACAATGATTGTAACTGAAATAAATCTTACACTGCCATAGCATTAAAATCATTTGAGACGGAGCCATTCTTTTTCATACAAATCGGCAAAATACCAGATACACCGACAGTTTTCGTTAAGTACTTATCAGGGATGAAATCTTGTGAAGGTATATAAAATTTATCTCTAGTTACTTCAATGCTAATACCATGATCTACCAAAAAAATACGATGTGTTCCATCCTCTTTAATGTAAGTTATTAAACCACGATAAATATATGATACATTTATTCCAACGTCTTTATCAAGTATAAAAACTACCTATAAAATAAATTTGAAGATCTTACATATTACATAATCTTAATCTTATATCATAAATTATTTAAGATATTATAATTCACATGCAATAGAAAATATGAAAATTACGTCATCAATTTTGGCGTCTCTCTTTATTCCTTCCTTCAAATAATCTCTTCCTCTTTTCGTAAACTCGATTAACTTTATGTCAATTGTATGGATTGTCTCTTGGTATTTTTCAATTTCATAAGCTCTCATGATGTATGGATTTTGTATATTTGTTATTTTTATTGCTTTGGCTGTAACAGGAATATCTGAAACAAAATAAAGATTTAATAGTTGAATAATTTAATTTGTCTAATATACCATTGCTATAAATAAAGTAGGAATATTACCTTGATGCTTACAAAACTTGTTCATCTTTTGAGATTCACTATTCTGAAATTAAAAGATTTGTAATATTTTACAATCCTATTTAAAAAATACTTTTGCTTATTTAATTTGGATCACTAATACATGATATAGTTGCCTTTCCACTTTTTACACATAGTCTATATTTGTTTTACTTATGTATTTGTCATATATAACTTTTTAAAAAAAGGAGGAAAAGAGTATTTCAAAGAATTTTGTAGCACCAAGTGACTACAGCCTTTATCTTACCTTGTGATAGTTATGTGCAGTTATTGATCTTTTGATAAGAACTGGCATCTTTTTTGAGGTTCATAAAAAGAATAAAATTTCAATAAAATTTCAATAAAAAAAATTTGCCACTGTAAGTTACTTCCTTTGGTTTCTTCTTTGGAACAAAACTTCAATCAATCTGTCAGTTTTTAAAAATAAAAAATTATGGAAATACTCAAAGAGAACTTGCGCGAATTCAAGTACAACAAATTGAAATTGACTTACCTCTTAAAAAATAAAACAGAACTGTATGTTTCTTCGATGGTAACGCGCTAACTCAGCTATTTTTTTTTATTTAAACAACGATTTGTGCAATCCGAAGCTGGCAAGATGACCATAAACAAAAAAGTAACCTCAAATTAGATCCTTGTTAAGAATAATTAATCGTAAAAGCTCATCTACATCTTACAGGAGTAAAAGTAGAGTCTCGTCTACAATAGTCGCACAGGCTGTGTCGCAAGGCTGTCGCAGTCGCAAGAGCCCTTGTCGCACGGAGTTGAGTCAATTTCAACTTTCTGCGACTGCGACAAGCGTGTCACATGAGATCAGCCAATCATAGCACAGAACGTTGCCGCGCGAAGTGCTTTGACGATTTGCGTGTATTGCTAGCTATCCGTGGTTAGAGTCCTATAATAAGGCTGCCTCCCCATGAGGCGTAACTTGCGTAAGCGTAACTTACGCCAGATCATGTTAGCCAATCAAATCGTCTCAGCTACCATACGCAAATTCGTCTAGTTATTTGACGCATTTTACGCTATTTCAAATACGCCAAATCCAATTTTTTACGTAACATTCAGTTTTTAATCGGATTTTTGAAATGGATCAAAATCAAATTCGGGTAAAGTAACAAATTCTTCTAAGAATAATATATAAAATTTATAATTTATTCAATACTTGAACGTAATTCGGTACATCGTTTGCACAGTATGACAAAATAATTTTAAGGTTATGGCCGATAATTTATGATATTATCTGTCATTTGCATGTCTAGGCTAGTTTTAGCAGCCTTCTGCGGCTTATATATATAATCATTTACGTATTTCCTTTTTTAATACAGCACAAATGTGGATACTGCGGGTGGCTTTTCAGTTTCGACACAAACTTTGTTGATCACGATTGCTTCAAACATTATATTGAAGAAGTAGACCATATCAATGTTGACGAAAACTATGTCGTGACAATACGTATGATTATTATATGTGACTCTTTATGTTCATTTTGTTTTATTAAATAAATTAAATAATATAATTATTGTACAGTCGAGAAGAATCCAACGATTGTTGACAGAAAAAGAAATTTGGATGAACTATTGATTGGAGCAATTAGAAGCAAACGTAATAATACTAAATATTAAATAAATTAATACTATCAAAAACTAATTATGTATTTACTCGATTATCAGTAATTGAATTCTTTTTATCCGACAGTAAATATTGCCAGTGACACTTTTATTTATTGAAATTCTAACCTCACCGTACATATGACTACATACATTATATTTCCATACACTTTTACACGCAAAATATTCGATCCCCATTCACATGGCGCGTATATCACAATACGCCTAAATAATAATAACCAATCAAGAATCTGTTTAGTATTTCCGTTCTATTCTACAACAGAAGGCCTGATCTGTTATTGGTTAGCTTTATAAAGTCATTGGTTACGCTTTACGCAAATTTAACGAAATACGCGCCATGTGAATGCCGACTTTCAGAATGGCGTAACTTCAGGGTGCCTATTCCGTACACGTTTATCGACAACTATCGCTATCGTTAACTGACGACAGCCAATAGCAATTCGCGCTTTCTTCTAGAATCGTTCTTGTATTGGATGTCGTTAAACTAACGACACCGACGACTATCGTACTCGTGTACAGAATCTAGCCCCTGGTTACGCTTACGCAAGTTACGCCACATGGGGAGGCAGCCTAAGAGAAGCGCGATCTTGTTCCTATTTTCTGATTGGTCGATTGTAGCCGCCATGTTAGGCCCGCAAGATTCCACGTAACCCATGTGTTGTGTTGTTTATTTACAATGTAAATAAATGCTTGTAATCACGGTAAGGAAAAATGTTTTTTTTCTGCTAAATAACAGCAGGAGACTTTATAATTGTGAAATCATTATTTGTACTCAATAGTACACATATATGCAACCTCTTCATTCATGTATCAGACTTCTCATAATTTGTCTTTTTGATCTATTTTACGGGCCTAAGATGACGGTGGTTGGCAAGGTGGGAGTAAAGTTCGCGCTTCTCTTATTATAGGTAGAGTCCTATAAGAAGAGAAACGCAAACTTGTTCCTACTTTCTGATTGGTCCGCCATGTTAGGACCATAAGGTCACGTGGTTTTGTTGATTACATCCAGTTAAAATATGTAACGTTGGTTATGTTTATTTAAAAAAATCTAATTTCTTATGATCACAGTAAGTAGAAACTTTTTTTTCTTTATAACTGCTTTAATAACTGCTTTAAAAATTCACACTGACATTCGGTCCTAAGATGGCGACGGTAGCAAGGTGGGGATAGAGTCCTATAGGACTCTAGGTGGGGATAGAGTTTGCGTTTCTCTTCTTATAGGACTCTAATTATAGGACTCTATCCGTGGTCGCACCCACCATCTTCTGTTGTGCGATTCAGTAAGTAAACGGTAATATAAGCATATTAAATTTAAAAATTGGGAGCAAAGTTGAAGAAAAATTAGTAATTGCTGCCGATCATTCATTGCGGCTGCAATCGACTTAATGCACGCGAACAATCCTTGCGACATATTGTAGATACTAGTTTAGCGACACATGCGACAACTTTCCTGCGACATTACTACTTACGACATACGACACAGCCTGTGCGACTATTGTAAACGAGGCTTAAGGGGATCCTAAAGCCGTCTGTTTTACCGACAAAATACGGTCAATTAAAAATTAATACTAAACTTTTTTTAAATTTGGTACCTTTTCTGCACAAAACAGCTTGACTCCCGGCTCCGTTGAAGTGTCTACTTTAATCTTACAAAAGGATTTATCGTTCCATGCAGCCAAAAAAAAGTTTAAACGTTTTTAAACTAAAAAAAGTTTAAACTTTTTTTTGGCTGCATGGAACGATATATCCTTTTGTAGGATTAAAGTAGACACTTCAACGGAGCCGGGAGTTAAGTTGTTTTGTGCAGAAAAGGTACCAAATTTTTATATAAAATTGATATTTTCACGAGTTGACATTTGCTCTGAAGATAAATATAATGTAAATATAATGTAATTTTGTAATTACTTCCTTCTTCGGCGTAAAATTTGTACCTCCAGTGTTCGTTTGCGTGCATACTTTAATCCTGGAGAAGGATTTTTAATTCTGTGTAGTTAAAAAAAAGTTTAGTATTAATTTTTAATTGACCGTATTTTGTCGGTAAAACAGACGGCTTTAGGATCCCCTTAAGATGATCTTAATTAGATCCGAACTATGAATATTATGAATACCGGTCTATGATTGGTCTATTCGCTTACGACTTAAGGCTGATTTATGCAGGCCGTAAGCCGGCGTCTACAATGAAATTTTAAGCCTTAAGCCATAAGAAATTAACCAATCATATTCGCTTATTCTTCTCAAATTGAACTGTGGGTGTTTTCCAACAAGATACACAGATGACACAGTGCAACACTGTGTCCTACACAGAGTGTTCCAACTGTGACACAGTATCACACTGCTCGACACAGTAAAAACTGAAGTACAAGCGTGTAAAATGCCCCAATGTTACCAATGTTTTACGGAATCTTAATACATAATATTTAAATTGTGGTAATAATACTTTCAAACATAACCTAGAAGAAAATTAGAGACGTAAAAAAATTGTGAAGCTTTAAGATAATGGATTCTAGTTTCGAAATTATTGGTAAGATGTTAAAAAGTGCAAAGTAGGTAAGTAGGTAGGTGCAAGTGCAGTAGATATGTTCCATTAAGAATTTTACACAGTGTGACACAGTGCAATTTAGCGTGTTCTAGTTGGAAAACACTCTGTGATTGGTCAATTTCTTACAGCTTGAGGCTTAAAATCTCATTGTAGACGACGGCTAAGCCGGCGTCTACAATGAAATTTTAAGCCTTAAGCCATAAGAAATTAACCAATCATATTCGCTTATTCTTCTCAAATTGAACTGTGATTGGTCAATTTCTTACAGCTTGAGGCTTAAAATCTCATTGTAGACGACGGCTAACTGGTAATTTATGCCGTAAACTGTAAGAAATTGACCAATCACAGTTGAGTATGAGAAGAATAATCGAATATAATTGGTCAGTTTCTTACAGTTTACGGCATAAATTACCAGTTACGGCCTGCATAAATCAGCCTTTATGACTAACGACTCATTGTAGAACAGGCCTAAAGCCTCGTCTACAATAGTCGCACAGGCTGTGTCGTATGTCGTAAGTAGTAGTGTCGCAGGAAAGTTGTCGCATGTGTCGCTACACTAGTATCTACAATATGTCGCAAGGATTGTTTGCGTGCATTAAGTCGACTGTAGCCGCAATGAATGATCGACAGCAATTACTAATTTTTCTTCAACTTTGCTCCCAATTTTTAAATTTAATATGCTTATATTACCGTTTACTTACTGAATCGCACAACAGAAGATGGTGGGTGCGACCAGAAAATACACCACGGATAGCTAGCAACACACGCAAATCGTCAAAACACTTTGCGCGGCAACATTCTGTGCTGTGATTGGCTGATCTCATGTGACACGCTTGTCGCAGTCGCGGAAAGTTGAAGTTGACTCAACTCCGTGCGACAAGGGCTCTTGCGACTGCGACAGCCTTGCGACACAGCCTGCGACATACGACATAGCTTATGCGACCTGCGACACAGCCTGTGCGACTATTGTAGACGAGGCTTAAAGGTGCAATTGGTGCTAAAATAAGCAATTGAAGCGACAAATGTGTGCACGTATTCCAGCGATTATAATTTTGTAGTTTGAACCATAGAGGTAAGAATATATGGAAGGAGCGTGAATTCACGGGGGTGCAGCCAGAGTGGTGAGGGGAAAAGTGATCACCGGTAATGGTGGCGCCAATCCCAACGGTGACACAACCATATATGTAATACTCCTATATTGCTAGTTCCGTATCTTCCCAATGAGAGGATCGAGGCCCATAAAAGAGAGACGCACGATTTCCAAATATGGTCAGAAGTTTAAGCCTCGTTATGCGCAGGCGCGTCTATTGAGTGAGTGTGAGCGAGAGGCTAAACATTAGAAAATGAGACGGAAAGAACACGAAAAGAGAAAACATTACTTGGTTGTGTCTAACTAACGCTGTTAGCGCATGCGCACAAAACAGCTGAAGCGTACTTGAGAGAGAGACTATTATACGTCTGTACCGTAATGTTTGACCCGAAATCGGCACTCTACTAGCAATATAGGAGTATTACATATATGGACACAACTCACTACTACCATTGTATGTATATACATATGTATATACAGTCACGGAATTTGGTTTGTTCCATGACCTCTTTCCGCGGGGCAAGGGGAATATGGAGAATATCCGTAAATCAAGGGCGATTAGTCGTCATCGCTTGATGGCGCCATGGATATTCTCCATATTCCCCTTGCCCCGCGGAAAGGGAGTAAGGAACAAATCGAATTCCGTGACTGTACATGTAATGCGCGGAGTGGATGCGCAAAATAAGCTACGCGATTCTTTTCGAACTCAACCTGTCGAAAGGGTTAATTAGTATTTTCACTATATTATATTATATTTGTCACATTATATTATTAATTATTTTCTGATACGCTTGCAAAAAACTAATAAATAATTTTTCTTTACCAAATTGTTTGTATTTAGATCGTATTACATTATAACATATTATAGTAATACTAAAAACACATTATTATAATATTTTTTATTATATTATTGTTTGATTATATTTATTTTACAGTTTTACACAGCATAAACTTTCTTGGTTTGTATTATTTGTGTAACGCAAGACATATAAAAGTATATAAGATAATATTCACTGCGCATGCTCGTAGCTTATTCTGCGCATGTCATACATAAATACCTGCAACAGTTAAAGGGACGCAGTTAACAGTCTAGCGTATAATATAGAAGTCTGTGGCCCCAGCACACGAAGTTCTGTAGTCGTAATGTAAGACGTATTGTAATAATTGACCAATCACGATCAAATATTCTCCAAGATGGCAATCTTACCGTTCAAAAATATTTGTCATGATTGGTCTATTCTTACGTTACGGCTACGGGCTTCGTGTGCTGGGACCCTAAAGGGGCGCGCACACGAATTTTTGTAACCGTAACGTAAAACGTACCGTAATAATTGACCAATCACGATCAAATATTCTCCAAGATGGCAACCTTACCGTTCAAAAATACTTGTCATGATTGGTCCATTCTTACGGTACGTCTTACGTTACGGCTATGGAACTTCGTGTGCTGGGACCCTAATGGCTGTTGCCCGATTTCTCCTTTCCCCGTAGGCGCAGGTCCCCTCGACCATAAATCTACTTTACACTCCCTTCATATATTCTTACCTCCATGGTTTGAACTGGTTCAACTACAAAAAGAAAAAAATGTTACCGCTCAATTTCTATGTGAAACACTAATGTCACGCTGTGTGATTGTGCATACTAGTATCGAGAAAAATTTGCAGACAGAATCGGAAATTCTTAATAATTTACTTGTTAAATAAAGTAAAAAAGAATCAAATTTGAACTTCTATTTTCGAGAAGAGAAAAAGTGTATGAAGAAATTATTAAGCTTATTAGGAATTATTAATAACAAGTACTACAGTTACAATTACTGCCAGAATTCTTTAATATTTGTCAAATGCCTATAAAAATCAAGATTTAATTAATTTACTATCTGAAGAAGATAAACAATATCTATAAGAAAAACAATATCAATATCAATTCTAACTGATTACAAATAACACAAAACCTGTCTCTCAACTTTTAATTTTCGCTGCTACCTTTTTCATGTACAAAAATTACTGCTGTAATAGTTAGCGACCTTCAATTTTTGAAGGTCTAAGTATACTATGTCTATGGGTACAATATACTGGACTACTGCCGAAATGGTCAGAAATTTTTAATACCTACAAAAAAAACTTTGAAAATACTCTACTTTTTAGGTTCGTATATCAGGATTCCCTCTGGAGGTTCGATATTAGCCTCGCGGGGCAAACGGCGAGAGGGGTAGCCTTATGTTTATACTTAGAACATATATAATTAACATATATATATGTTCTAAGTGTTTATACCATGGATCTAAAGAAGATATGGATGGAGTCTAAAGTGTGTATACGGGCAAGGGGGCTGTGAAATTTGCGGCAAGGGGAATGCATAGTGCTGTCTCTTTCTGTAGGTAACCTTCGTATGTTTCCGTCGCATATCCGATGATTCCCGAAAGATTATATATCCCATACAAGACGCAATGCGCAGTTCGGATATCTTCGCGCCCACCTAACCAACAAGGCTTTCACTTGTGTGTGTTTAAGTCCGTGTGTAAAAATAAAGTCCCATGGAGTCAGCGTACCAGCGTATGGCGTAAAGAAATTTGACAAATCACGGTCTTTACGCCCATTTCATTACGCCAGCAGAAGCATCAACTGTCCCATGGAGCGTATTTATGCGGCATAAAGATTAATAAGCCAATCACAATGCCTTTTACAAAGCTCATTTTTAAAATTGATACTCAAAAGATCTTGTGATTGATTTAACAATCATTACGCTAGCGTAAATATGCCCCATGGGACATTCAATGAAATTTTCAAACGTTTTAACATGTATTTATATAAAAGTCAAAACAAATGTGCCTAAAAATATCATTAAAATGTTGGATTCCGAGTTTGCGTTGATCAATTTAATAAAATATTTAAAAATTTATAAGTCCTAGGGAAGTACTCTATGCAAAGAGAGTATTCGACGAAAATTAATTAAAATATATAAAATTTATAAATTAATGAGAGCCGAAGAGAAAAAAAGAAACTCTCAAATTAAACGCAATGCTTGAAGATTTTGGATTAAACCAATTTTTAATATTGAAAGACATTTAGCACAAGGGGCTAGCAATAATCTAGTGCAAGAAATAGTTTTCGAAGACAAGATTAATTTTTTAATTTTTTTCGAATAACACCAGAAATGTTTGAAAAACTGCAGATTGTTTTTTTGTTTTTCTTACTAAGAAATTATTGAACTGATTTTTACTCATTTTCATTATTGAAGGACACAAATAGGAACAACTGTATACATGTATGTGAGCGTGTGTATAACGTAACGGATGTAACGCCAGACAAACCAGCGTGAAATCTGTTCTGGCGTAACGAAACAGGCGTAAAGTCCGTGATTAGCCAAATTCCTTACGTCATACGTCGGTACGCCGTACGCTGACTTCATGGGACTTCACTTTTATAGTCCGTTAGGTAAGGTGGTAAAGTAGAGACGGCAGTATACGTTTTTAATGCGAAGTGAGGTTCCACATGGGTTTACAACTTTCCACGCAAAGCGAGGTTCAACCCATACCTGTGTATAGTTTCTTAGTAGTGAAGCTCCCCCTAGGGGGGAGGGGACAAAACACACCTCCACGTGTACTTTTTAACGCGAAGTGAGGTTCCACATGGGTTTATAACTTTTCACGCAAAACGAGGATTAACTCAAACCTATGTGTCTATTTTTTTGAGGATGAAAATAATGTAATTTTTCGCGCTCCCCCTATAAATTATCAATGTTAGTAATATACTATACATGTTTGTAAACAAAAACTGTTAAAAAATTCAAAATTCGGAAAAGGAGTGATTCTGCATAATTACCGCGAAGATTTAATAGATAAGTCGTTTATCGAATTCAAATTTTGTGCTATAATCCAAGTGTGGTGAACTAAATGCATGTGTGTGTGACTGAGACGCATTCTCATTTCGTCGGTATGAGATTTCTTAACCTATCAAGTTAACTTTAACTGCAATTATCTCGTTTCGTAGAGAAGAGCGACACTTTTTTCCGGATTCTTCCGTTTCAAGCAAAAACACCTCGACTAAACCTATTTTCATTGATTTCTGAGGTGAGGGAGCTAAACTAAATAATTACCGAAATATGTTATGCATAATGATACATTTCGCATTATATATTTCTTGTAGAGTTCTAAAGCCATTCTACAATAGCAGTAAGCAATACAGAGTAAGGAGTAAGAAGTAAGATTTGACGAATTAAAAATCGGCAGTAATGAAAATGAGCAAATCCCATTTTGTACTCCTTACTTCTTACTCCTTACTCTGTACCACTTACTGCTATTGTAGAATGGGCTTAAAATATTATAACTTTACGTACATACCAAGAAAGATGCAACAATTAGCGTTAAATAATGTGTGCTTTCCAGCAAACAACACAGAGCGACACAGTGCTTTCCACATATATGTAATACTACTATATTGCCAACACTGCTGAAAAGCTGACGAAATCATCACGGGACAGACATATATCAACCTCTCACTCCCACAATTCGTGTACTTTGACCATAGATATATTACATATAGATAGAGCTTTGTACCATTTTTGCTATAGTGCAACACGTGCCAAGATAAAATTATCTTTTCCTCCCTCGCGCATGCGCATTCGTATATTTATCTCGGCGGACGCGCATCGTTTTACATAAAATTAGGTTATATCATATATGTAATACTACTATATTGCCAACACTGCTGAAAAGCTGACGAAATCATCACGGGACAAACATATATCAACCTCTCACTCCCACAATTCGTGTACTTTGACGCAAATGCGCATGCTCGCGTTGAGTCAGCTTAACCCTAATAAAGTCGTGTAATTCTTGATACTTCTGTCAAAGTATAGAATACTGTGATTTTATTACTTTTATTTGTTATAAAAAGTTATAAAAAGTGATAAAAAAATAATAATAATGGTGCGATCGTGCTACAAGTGTAAAAGTAAAAGGCAAACAGGGCAAGCTAAAAATATTTCTTTGCACAAGTAAATTTAATGACAATAATGAGATTAAGTATACACGATCGTTCACACACAATAATTAAATTATTATTTTTAGATTTCCAAAGAAAGCAGAAATACGAAAAAAATTGATTAAAGTTTGCGGATTGCAAGAAACAGATGATGTATCTCGTTTTTTTTTATTTAGACATTTTTTCTTATCATAATATTAATTCAATAAGTCGTATTATATAATAAACGCAACTTTTTTATATTACTTTCTGCCTTTACATATGCCTGTACGCATAGTTAGTAGACGCATGCGTTCAACGTTGAACGTTTGCGCATGTACAGTTCATGTACTTTGACACACATGCGCATGCGTACCGTATTTTCTATCTCGCTCCCTCAACGCTCATGCCGCTTATTGGGAAGATACGTGACTAGCAATATAGTAGTATTACATATATGGGTTATATCCTTGGCTGTCATGGATAAACAGAAGATAAATGCGCGATTGCACATGCGCGAGGGAGGAAAAGATAATTTTATCTTGGCACGCATTAAGATTTACAAAGCTCTATCTATATGTAATATATCTATGACTTTGACGCAAATGCGCATGCTCGCGTTGAGCCAGCTTAACCCTAATAAAATCGTGTAATTCTTGATACTTCTGTCAAAGTATAGAATACTGTGATTTTATTACTTTTATTTGTTATAAAAAGTTATAAAAAGTAATAAAAAAATAATAATAATAGTGCGATCGTGCTACAAGTGTAAAAGTAAAAGGCAAACATATGCCTGTACGCATAGTTAATAGACGCATGCGTTCAACGTTGAACGTTTGCGCATGTACAGTTCATGTACTTTGACACACATGCGCATGCGTACCGTATTTTCTATCTTGCTTCCTCAACGCTCATGCCGCTTATTGGGAAGATACGTGACTAGCAATATAGTAGTATTACATATATGGCTTTCCAGCAAACGACACAAGCGACACAGAGCAACACAATGTATAACATAGTGCGTTCCTACAACGACACAATTGGTGCTTTCCATTTAGTGACACAAATCGACACAAGCATTATTCTATTCTATCTTTTTTTAACATTCATAAATAGAATAGAATGACATTGTAATAGGATAGAATGACATTATAATAGGATAGAATGACACTTGTGTCGACTTGTGTCGCTAGATGGAAAGCACCGAATAAGACCTCCATAAAGTTAGCAGGAGAACTTTCACTTTTCTGATTTTTTAAATGAATCGTTTGTTGGTGATTGTTGGCACAATTTTGACGTTTGTTAGTTGTTAATTTAATTTATTAATAAAATAAATTTCAGCATGAAGTTAGTCAGTCCAATTTAAATTTTCAATTTTTTTTCAATTGTCATAGGTAAAATCGATAGAAAATCATTTGTTGGTCACAATTATGTCTTTTAAAACATTTGTTGGTTGATTATTTATTAATTATAAGAAAATAATAATTCTTACAATAACGCACATACTGCGCATGCGCGGCTAAAAGTCCCTGAGATCCCGTAATGTTTATGGGCCTGAGCACAGACCATTGCATAACGCATAACGCATATGCATAAGAAATTTGATTGGTCCGTTAGCATGTGCATAAGGAATTCGACCAATCGAATTTTTTATGCATATGTATTATGCATTATGCAAAAGTCTGTGTTTCCCGCTTATTTTTTGATCCCGTCAATAACCACAAGATGCACTTTGCTTTCTATTTTACGAAACGCAGTACATGTTCACGAGTGTAAAGTTGTTATTTCAAAGATAATTGTCATAAGGTTATGTTACAGATAGACTTAAAACATTAGAACTTATATGAATACTGAAATTGTCAATAATGAATTAAAAAATTATTTGTTTCACAGAGTAATCTCCTTCAGTTTTTCACTAAAATACATCCTATTATTACCAAAAGGGAAAGCCATGGCCATTAGTGGAAATGTATTGCCTAGAATTTTTAATAGATTTTACTTATTACGAGGAAGGACATCAGTTATGTGGGTAATTATTTAGAATTACGGACCACCCTCTGATGACCTTGACTTTGACATATGTTGTCAAGATCATCATCCAGAGTGACCTTCGGAAAGTTTTAGTCGTCGGTCATCTCTCGTTAAAAAGTTATTAACAAAAAAAGTATGAAAAATGTGGTACATTACGCAATATGCGCGTTATTGTATAAATTATTATTTTTTTATAATTAATAAATAATCGATCAACAAATGTTTTAAAAGACATAATTGTGACCAACAAACAATTTTCTATCGATTTGACCTATGACAAAAGATTGAAAATTTAAATTGGACTGGCTAACTTCACTGAAATTTGTTTTGTTAATAACAATTAAATTAACAACCAACAAACGTCAAAATTGTGCCAACAATCACCAACAAACGATTTATTAAAAAAATCAGAAAAGTGAAAGTTCTCCGGCTAACTTTACGGAGGTCACAATAAAGCGGGAAACACAGACTTTTGCATAATGCATAATACATATGCATAAGAAATTCGATTGGTCGAATTCCTTATGCACATGCTAACGGACCAATCAAATTTCTTATGCATATGCGTTATGCATTATGCAATGGTCTGTGCTTCCTGTCTAAGACACAGTTTGACACAGCTCCATAGCACAACTCCATAGTCGAACACGCTGTGTCTTGCTCATGGCTAATTGTTAGAAAGATTTTATACGTGGCACTAGTGCAATGAGATTTATTTATCAATTTTGGACCCTTTCAAAGAAATAAAACGATTGTGTATAATATAGTTGTGTTCCGATCTCTTTTTTATTGTAATTTTATTGTAATTTTATTAAAATAGTAAATAGAACTTTAATATTCAAGGCAATAAATAATATTAAAGTATTAAATATTCAAACGTGAGGTTTAACATATAATTTTTGTTCTAGAAATGCTAACTTTCAAATACTGCAAGGAAATTATTATTATTTTTCTTTTTTTTTGAAATTATTTTCTTATTTTTTTTAATTAACTTGTTTTCTTTAATTATCTTACCTTATTGCTATCTCGCTCCTTATAAAAAATGTTAGTAAAAACTGATATGAGGGCTGTCTAGTGGTAGTACCTGAATTAAAACGCGTTCCAACAAGAACCAAGGTAGTGCTTAAAAATCGGTGCTTTCCATCTAGCGACACAAGTCGACACAAGTGTTATTCTATCTTTGTTATTTATGAATGTTAAAAAAAGATAGAATGATGCTTGTGTCGACGTGTCGCTAGATGGAAAGCACCGTATATCACACAGTGTCTATCTGTGTCGTCTTGCTGGAAAGCACCCAATCACAGATTTCTATTTATTACCCTAGATCGCTAACATGCATAACATAAGTAAGTACATGTTTAATTCCAATGAAAAAACGCTTGCTATAATATTTATAACAAATATGAACGAGAATGTTTGCTCACCTATAGCATCCACATATGCAAGGACTCCAACACAGCTATCTTCAGAAGCAACCAAAGAAATGTCACAAGAATTACTTGGTAAGTTATTATAAATTTATAATTAATAATAACATATTTAATAATGTTAAATTAATATTATTTACCTAGGTCATGTATTACTTACTTTACTTTTAGGTTTCAATAATCCTAATTTCACGAAAAATGAGAGCTTTCCTGATGAATATTATATAGTATTATCTTTATAACGATACACAAAGCGAGAATGAATGTAATAATCAAGAGACACGGTAGTGTCTTGTGCTAAGTCCGCGTAAGCAACAAGACGCTCCCGTGTCTCTTTACGCGAATCGGACAGTTGAGAGCACTCAATATTTCTAGTTTTCATATATCCGCTTAACGGATTGAGTTCTAAGTAATCTCAATCGATAGAGCGGGGTCGAATTATATAATAAAAGTGTTTTTATTTTTGGGCTACATGCTCTATAAATCGAGTTATTACGACGCAAAGTCAAAATGTGAAAAATATCAATTAAGAAACGTCGTCGTCGTCGTCGTCGACCGCTCAGATTTTACTGTTGTGGCATTCGACATCAGATCGCGCTAGTGACGCTCTGGAAATATTGGCAAGAGGGGCTGCGGTGAGGGGTGAAGAAATGTGCTAAAATGTCGGCAAGGGGGGCCGCGGTCAGGGACGAAGAAATGTGCTAAAGTGTAGGCAAGGGGAGCAACGGTGAGAGGTGAAGAAAATGTGTTATACAGGACGTCGTTTTTAGGACACGTTTACTATAACGTATGTAGTATGATCGATAATCGACAGTAAGTGACATCGATAATCGATCGACAGTAAGTGACGTTGATAAACGTAAGCTAGGTTATTAGCGGCGACGAGACATTATTATTGTATTTGCACATGCAATAACACAAATTTTCTTTCGCTCTCGTTATCACCCGCTAAACAATATTCTGTTGCAAAAACGTTTTTGTAACATTGCAATATAGCCGTGCGACGTTTTACATTTGGTTGTATTAACCTTTTGGTAACATTTCAGGAACCAGAAATGTCCCGATTCAATTACCTTACATATGCGACGTCGAACTTGCAACGTGTTTTAGGCGTTTGAAAAACCTTATATGTGCGACGTCGCATTTACAACGTTTTTTGCGCCGTTTGTAAAACTTGCATGAAACGTTAGGGAAACGTTACAAACTTTTATTCCAAAAACAACGTTTATACAACGTTCTTTATACAACGTTCCAGGAACTTATTTTCCGCTTTATGGTTAATTTGCAACGTTTTTGTAACGAATGTATAAGGCACAGTCTACAATGAGTCATTAATCGTTAATTTGCAAATGCCATCTCTTATGACTTACGACTTAGGACACTCGAGTGCATAAGAGATGGCATTTGCAAATTAACGATTAATGACTCATTGTAGACTGGGCTTTATACATTCGTTACATGCGTAATAATACGATCAGTGAAAAACAAAAATTATTCGCATATTAATTACATTTATTTTCATACACATACAACAATATTTTGTGATAAAATTAAAAAATATAAAACATCAATTATATAAGATATATTATTATATATTTATAACATGTATTTTTAAGATATTTCTAATATTTATAAGATAAATATTATTATTTTAATATTGCACTATTAGTGCATTTGCAGGATCGGCTGAACGCCATACATGAGTTCATGTACATTTCCTTAAAACTGAATTATCCGATCTGATTTCTAAGTGCTTTTGTCTAAGACAAGAAAAAAGACACAAAATCAATTCAGCTGTATAAAAATAGTAATTCATTTAAGTAGAATGAAAAAAGTACCTGCTCTCTATCATGACGTGTTTTGGCATATTTAAACCAGGCGGAAACATGATTTAAAAATTGTCTATCCGTTAACATCGGATAATGCTTTCGAGCAGCTTCTATAAAACGCAAGAAAAAATTAAAGTTTAATAAATTGATTTATATAATTTTGTTTCAAGTTAGGTCAATGCAGAAAGTCTTACTTTTTATGATATCTATTAGCAGAAGTGAATTTATGGCAAAGTTTCCTTTCTGGCCTTTCCATGAACATTTCATAGCCAATTTATTGGAAAACATTTTTTCCAAGCTATGTTTTATTTGATCCTGAGGTGAGTCTCCTCCAAGCAAATAGAAAAATGTTTCCTGAAGCATATAATTATT
This sequence comes from Crematogaster levior, assembly GCA_901521435.1. Classification (NCBI taxonomy): domain Eukaryota; kingdom Metazoa; phylum Arthropoda; class Insecta; order Hymenoptera; family Formicidae; genus Crematogaster; species Crematogaster levior. Next base: position 582,323 of record CABEGB010000635.1, read on the forward strand.
ACAATTATAACGACATATTACATTTTTCATATATGAATAATGTCGAAACATTACATATTTCAATATACATACTTTAGAGATTAATATGTAATAGAAAATTGTAAATATCAGTATATATGTACAGTAAAATTAAGTTAAAATATTCAATTACGTTAAAAGTATTTTCGGCCGCACAATTCTCTGAGTATCGACATCATACAAGCTATTTACATTTTTTCAATCTTTTTTAATTTACATGTCTAATTGAATATACGATGCAATTATATTTTAATTGTATAAATAAGTAAGTGGGGAATGTACACTATCCGTCAATGATTCGTTCCCATTCCTGCTAGGAAATAAAGACGACGCTATAGATAAACTATAAAAAATCTATAGCGCCGTCTCTATTTCCTAGGGGGGCGAATCATTGACGGGTAGTGTATATACTATTACCAGTTGTTTTTTTCCATCTTTATCATTCTTCAATGAAGTGTCATACTGCAGCAATTTTCGGTGCTTTTTAAATGGTTTTGTAGGGATAGTCGAAAAATTATTATATCTTGCACCTGCTGCTGCAAATATTACTGATTCGTCGTTTTTTTGTTTTAATTGCTCAACAAATTCATTTTGTTGTCTTAATAGCTTTTTAATCTCTATCGTGTTCTCTAAAATCTTAATTATATTCTGGCTATCTGTAAAATTACAATTAAATATTATTACATACCTTATTGTTATTATTGTTGCTGTTGTGTTGTGTAGTTGTTTAAGTAATAAAATAACAATAAATATTGATACCTGATGGAAAATCTTCAAAGATTACGTTTCCTGCGAATAAGTTATTTCTTATCGGAATTGGAGATGCGTTTGCAGCAATATTTTGCGGACCTAAATCTGTTGAATTAAAATATTTTATGTTATAAAAGTGTAACTTCGGAAAGTAAATCTTGATATATTAAAATAGTATTTGTTATTTATCGTAGATATACTACGACCAATAAATACGTGTATGTGAATGTTAAATATACATATATATACGTTCACATACCCTCCGTTGGGTAGGTTTCAAGATCTACAGTATTGTTTATATTATTGTTACGATTCATAATCCCTATATCATCCGTTTGATCTATCTGATTTTCTTTATTATCGTTATTGTTTGAGTCTAAATAAATACGAAATTAATAAGTACTCAGGATAAAACATTAACATTTCTATTTATAAACATTAAAAAAATACTAACCTATATCACCTATATTACCATTTATTTTTTTATTGACGGTTGGAAAAATGTTGTCAATATCTGCTGGCAGATTTCTTGTAGTCTGTAGAACTTCACTTGATTGTCTACGTTCGATTGCAGGATCTGAAAGATAAATATTTAGCAAAAAGACTCATCTAATCGTTGCAAAAATATTCACTTCTGTATTCACTTGTAAAACTGAATAGAGGCTATTTATGTATTACGTAAACGTATTTTTAACCAACACTTAACAAAATTAGAATTACTTGATTACAAAAAATATAATATTTATATTATTTTTATTTCATATAAGAATTTATATTATACATTTTTACTTTCTTATTTATATATTTAAAAAATTTAGCTTACTATTTTTAAAACCGTAATATGTTACAAGAAATAACAGTGTATATTAATTCTTATTACTTTTCGCTCAATCATCTCTGCTTATGCAGATCAAAATGGAATGATTGAAACTCGCGATTCGCGAACAATTTTAAAGATCAAATTTCTAAAATTAAGTTACAGGTGTTTAGATAATGTCGATTTTTTTTATTTTTGTTAAATACTTTTATTTTTTAAGTACTTTAAAGTGTCTACAAATTTGTAATGGCTTATGTTTGCATCATCACATAGCCAGAAGTGTTGGAAAAAATTGTGAAGTGAAAATGTATAAAATTGTGCATAGTTAGCCGGAATCGATATTCGGTTATAAATGGCATATTTTCATTTTTCTAGATGTTTTCAGTGGTTTAAAAATTCAAAAAATTCGAACGTGGTCAAATTATATCCACTCGTATCCCTTTACAAATTAAAATTAAATTCCTGAATTCAGTTCTATTAGTAACGTAATGCACTACTTAATTTAGTTCTATTAATAATGCACTACTAACGTACCAAATACGGTAGACAGCATCGGAGGTGGTGTCATTCTATGATTTTGGGAATTATCGCTGAAATCGCTCGTGTAATCATTTTGGCTCTTCTTTTTTATTCTCCTTTTGCTTCGGCCAGTTTCTGGCACTGACGTATCTGTATCAGTTTTTGTTTTTCTTTTTGCGAAATCTACGGCAGTCTGATATTCATCTGTCAATCAAAATTATTCATATATATATATATTTATATATATATACAGGCTGCCTAAGTTAAAATGGGTCACCCTGTATATGTGTGTATATACATATCGTTACATATATTTACAAGTATTTTGAAATAAAAATAGTAATATTAATTACAATAAAGATTACCAGTTTGGAAAAAGATGTTTCTTATATTCCAAGTTTCCCAAGAACTTAATGGGGCTGTTCGTTTCTTGATTGCCCTGCGGATGTTTTTCCCAGGCCATTTGCATGTAATTTCGTTGTTTAAAATTGTTACCCATATTGTCGGGACGACTTCTACTGCAGTCGATTCTTCGAAATTCTCCGCAAATTCGACTACAGACCAAATAAACTGAAATAACACAAATTTTATTTGTAATAAAAATAAATAAAAATATCAGAATAAGTAAATGCAAAATGTGAAAGTACCTTCTTATTGTATACCATATAATTATATTAACTCAATTTTATATTAAAATTTATATTTAAATTCAAAGTATAATTTATTTACTGGTTTTATATTGATGTATTATATATTAATTAAAATTAAATGGCAGAGATTCTTTGTGTAATTATTAATTAATTATTAAATATTATTATTAATTACTATTATTAAATATTACTACTATTAAATATTTGTTATTATTGTGTATGAATTAATGGCATAATTATAAACTTATTTTCGTGCGGAAATTTTACACATTTTGCTTGAATTTCGTTAATATTAACAGTATACGTATCTTCAGAAATATTTTGCACCTGTTCTACATTAAATAGTTCAGAAGAACAGGGTGACTTAAAAAACGTTGTTGATTCTGTAAACTTTCTTCCCGTTATGAACATTTCCAGTGTGTTAGTGTTTTGGAAAATACCGTCTACGCATAGTACAGACTTGTCTCTAAGCATGACGCAATTTTCTTTATTTTCTGTGCTGAATTCATACTTTCCAATATCTACTTTTTTGTAAAATATACATCTTTCCTTATCAATAATTTGCACTTTACTTTGTTGATGTAAAATCGGATAAGTCTTGTCGTCCTGTTTCTTTTTCTGCTCTTCTTCCTTTAGTCTGTTACAAATTTGTTGTAAGGGGTGTTTTGTTGTTTTAATTTTTCGTTTTATTTCGTACAGAAAATTTTCATATTTGAAACAACTAAATGTATCAAGTGGACCGTGCAACAAGCAGTCTGCAGGTAAATGAATGAGGCCGTGTACGTTGTGATTGATGAACTCAGGACCATAAAGAACTGAATATTTTTGAACAAAATACTGAATAAGTTGCAAAGCATAATCATTATAAACTGAATATAATGCAGGACTACATAAAATACGAATAGCGCATGATAATGTCATAAAATGTGTATACATGTTCTTGTTTCTCATATTTTGTAAAACGATCGGTCCAATGTACAACAAAAATTGTCTTAGTTCAGCAGCTTTAAAGTACTCTATGTCATCTAAGCTTCTTGGTAAGCGGCCAAAATCTTTAGGTACATAATTCTTTAAAAATAATATTTGATCGTTAATGGCTTTTTTCTCATCGTCAGTGAAGCGAATGTTTTTTGATCCTCGTACCCAAAACGTTATCAGTTTTTTCATTACACCGAGAAATACCAGATGCATACCATCAAGGGGTACTTGCGAAACTAACCCGATGTTAATATTTTCAAGAGGAGTTGTACTTTTATGAAATTCATCATCTAATTTGTTTTTAAAACTTGCATCAGTTCGTAAGTCTACATTGATATCTGGGAAAGCTAGTCGGTTATTAATAAAGGTACCACTTTGAGTACATTTAGTGCAACTGTAAAATCCCGTGTGACCTTTCGTACATAAAACGAATGATTTAGCAGGAGCATCGCAAAGTAATTTACTGGCCTTTATTTTAACAGTTTTATTGCATATGTTAAATCCATTATCTTGCAAATGTTTAAATTCTGTAACAAATTCACTTAAAAATTGATTAACATCAGCTGGTTTTGTGTGCCCGTGGTAAATTCCAGCTACAAAAGGTTTTGACGCATTTTGACTAACTGAATCTACATCTAGAGAAATCAAAATTGGCCAAAATTGACTTTTTGAACTGTTTGAAATAGGTAATCCGTCTATGTTTATACTAATGGGTAACACTGGTTCTGAATTTTGAAATAAGAAATTGTGCATATTAATACTGTCATTGATGAGTCTACGAATTGTATTCTCTATACCGATGTGACAGTAGAAACCGGGGGGCACATTAATTATTTCATAGGGGCACGAATTTGGTGTTTTTAAAAGAATACGCGAGTCTGCAGGAAACTTTGGATATGGCACTCGTAAAATTTGCAACATATCGTTAATGGCCCGTTGGCTTAATAAATGTCTATATTTCAGAACCCATTGTTTAGTGGCATCAAGTGCAAACTCTTCAGTCACAGATGAAACTTTATCGTCAAATTCTACGTTACATTTATGTAATTGAAAATCATCATCGACGAGCGTTTCAATATATCTTATAGATTCTTCCTCATCTATTTCTGTTGGAAATGCTGCAGTACACTGATTTTCGGTATGTGCAAATTGTTCAATATTTATTTCATTTCTATTTCCTTTTTGCGTTGCTGACTGGAATGCAGTTTTAGTTTGTGATTTATCATTTATTTTAATTAATTTGTGATTTACCAACAAAGTTTCTAATAATTCTTTTCTGACTATTCGACGCATATGTCTTTTGGACACAAAACATTTATTTATTTTTCCCATATTTTTTTCTACTAATTCGCTCGCGCGAGTGTGCACTTGGAACAATAAGTTTTCTAAAACGTTAAATATTAATTATTTTTTAGGTTAGTATAGGTTATAAATAAGTTTGTTACTTACCTCATGTAACTGATGCTGATTCCCCTCAGCAACAGGAGTCTGAGTGTGCGATGTCATAGATCTTTTTTGTCAGAAATATACGCTTATCCGGGCGTTAATTATGCAGGAAGCGTCCTTGCGGGAGGACAATATAATGTCAGAATTATTGCGTTTTTGACGTGACCGAAGCCAACCCAGGTTAGCCAGGTTTTGAATTCGATCACGTCGAAAACGCTATTATATACTTGAGAACTTTATTAATGCACAAACCAACTGGCACACAATTAATTATACGAGAAGATTGTAACACAACACGTTTGCACACTACGCGGCAAGTCCCCCTGACTGCTCGACACACGCGCCTTGTCGCAACTCAAGCGACCAATCATAACGCGCGAAACAAGAAAGCAAAACGGTGAGTGGCAACCATGGTGGAAGGATATATGGTGTGCGCAAAACTCGTAAACCACGCCCCTTTTCAGCCTTCGGCGCCCGGAAAAATGCAGAGCAGACA